>QLOH01001145.1:0-112180 GCA_026901365.1 Sesbania bispinosa | reverse complement strand
CCTCCTCTCTCTTGCTCCCTCTCCCCTCTTCCTCTATCCCTCTCGTTCTCTTTTCTCCTCTCTTGATTGCTCCCATATGTCTCCTCTTTTTCCTCTCTCCCCCTCTTTTCTCTATCGCCCTCTCTCTTTCCCCTCTCTTCCTCCTCTCTCTCTCTATAATAACGATTTTTGTGTAATTTTGATATTACATTTTGATATTTTTAATATTTTTAACAATTTTAATTTTTATAAAATAAATTTAAATATTTTAATAAAAAATAATTTTTATTTATGTGTGCTTGCTGAAAAGCAAAAAAAATAATTTAAATTTGTAATAAGGGTAATTTTATCATTTTAATATTCTTTAGAAAAATGCTAGGAACACACTCTTTTGAACACTCTCCCTAACACACTCCATGTGATTGGTTAAAATTCACATGGGTCCCATCACTTGGGTGAAGGTGAGGGATGAAGTTTCAGAAACCCTAGCTCCAACGTTCCTTAAATCGGCTAATATGTCAGAACAAATCCATCGTCGACATTGTTTTCACATCCCGACCAGGCACTGTGACACCCTTCTACCCATACTCTTATATGTTTGATAAATTGAAGATATAGAAAAGATAACGTCCCACGATGGGTAAATTAAGGTTCACAAAAACTCTCTTATTAAAACCTCATTAGTTCGAAAACAACTTAATTAAAAGAAAATAAAACTCAAATGTAACCAAATACTTATGCAGCGGAATCTCCAAAGAAATAAAAATAACTAAACATCCTACTTGCCGTGCAAGGCATCCAAAATGGTTTACAAAAACTTTCCTAACTAGAATCACGATAAAAGACCCCCAAATTATACCCTGATGTCACATCTATCAGAGCGCATTCCCTTTAATCAAACTCGACACCAATCGTGTCATCATCAACACCTGTAAAAATATCCACAGTAATACGGTTGAGGAAAAGAAATCTACGCATACATACACATATGAGGCTACCATAGTCCTCACCCACATATAAACAACATCATCATTCATCATACCTCATACCAAAACATCAAATAATCCCATCATATAAGCATCATCTATAAAGCAGCATATAGTTATTCATTTATACCAACATATAAACAACATACCATCATTCACCAAAGGAATCACATACTCATATAATACTCATTCATCATTAATACTCATAACATCATTTATAACTCATACCACTGATAAATCATTTATAACTCAATATCATCACCAGATATAACACATATACATCCAACATGTATGCACCAAAACTCATCAACATTATTATATAACTCAATTCCATCGTTGGAGTATACCAAATTAATCATATGGCAACCAAAACTCATCTCATCACCTACCCAACGATCATGACATGGAACTCCGCTACAATGGGTGCACCTCATCAATCACTCTAGTTAGTACCAAGATAGTCTACCGGAGTCACCACACACAATCCGATAGGTTGTACCGTACCCCCCTCTATGGGGCCAGTACAATCATCCTAGGTTGCACCCCCTCTATGGGCCCGTGCATACGAATGCCCCATCTGATCCCCTGAGTTGTACCCCCTTTATGGGCCCGCACAACTCAGTTCACTTCCCGAATTGTACCCCCCTCTATGGGCCCGCACAATTCAGTCTCATCACACATGCTCAGGCATCTCTCTTAAGTTGTACCCCCTCTATGGGCCCCACACACTCAAGTAACATCATCATTAAAGCATCGCATTATTCACCAACCATATACATTCCAAAATAACATCAATCACATTGCATATTCACCAACCATATGCATTCCAAAATAACATCAATCACATTGCATATTCACCAACTATATGCATTCCAAATAACATCAATTATATTGCATATTCACCAACTATATGCACACCAAAAATAACATCAATTACATTGCATAATCACCAACTATATGCATACCAAATCATCATCAATTACATTGCATAATCACCAACTATATGCATACCAAATCATCATCAATTACATTGCATAATCACCAACTATATGCATACCAAATTATCATCAATTACATTGCTAATCACCAACTATATGAATACCAAATTATCATCAATTACATTGCATAATCACCAGCTATATGCATACCAAATTATCATCAATTACATTGCATAATCACCAACTATATGCATACCAAATCATCATCAATTACATCAATTATCACACCATATCAATATAAAGCATCATCCAACATCATTAAGCACTTAGGCTCTCAAAATTCACACTGGTAATCGATTACCAACCTCTAGTAATCGATTACCTGCAAACAAAGTCTCTGGTAATCGATTACAACCACCTTGTAATCGATTACCTGCAACCAAACACTCTGGTAATCGATTACAGCACCCCTGTAATGATTACCCCGCAAACAAACTCTCTGGTAATCGATTACCACAAACCTGTAATCGATTACCAGCAGCAAACAGCACTTCTGGGTTGCCCAGAACACCCTGGTAATCGATTACCACACACCTGTAATCGATTACCACACTCTGGTAAACATCATTCGTAATCATCAATATTCATCAAACTCATCAAAATCATCAATCTTTAAACCGTTTTACATGGATTTCCCATCAAAACCCCAAATCAATCAAACCCTTATTTAACCCATTTTCACTATTATCATTATTATCATTCCAACCACTCAGATTCATCAAGAATCATTCTATACAACCATAAGTCACAGTTTATATCAACATTCTTAGTTATAGCATACATCCATACAAATTTCTAATCTTAATTCACTACCCAAGCACCCCTACATGCATATACAAGCAGCACCCTCTTCCCCACCGTACCTTTAACGAAGCTCGATTACAGCAAGGAAGCCCCTTTTTGTTCTTGATGCTTACTCCTGCAGCAAACTCTCTCTTGAGACTCAGTTTCTCCCCTCCTTAAGCGTTTCGCTCTCTGACGATAATACAATAAGGATTAGGGTGAACTGATAACCCCTCCTTACTAGAATGCCTAATTGGGCTTGGGCCCATCCTCAACCCCTTATCTTCTTTTTAAATTTTAAACTATCTTTATGGATAAAACTAATAATAATATTAATCCTATTATTTATCCGTCTATTTAATTAATTATTTCATCTAGTCATTTATTTAATTTAATTAATATTTATCCTAATAAAATTTAGGATGTTACAACTCTCCCCTCCTAAAAGAAAAATTCGTCCTCGAATTTTACCTGAAGCGAATAACTCTGGATAGGACTCCCTCATCTTCTCTTCAAGTTCCCAAGTAGCACTCTCGGGTGTAGGTCCTCCCCAGATTACCTTAACTAAAGGAATCTCCTTACCTCGAAGTTGTTTTCACCCTCCGATCCTCAACTCTCACCGGCATGGTTTCCACTGTCAGGTTTTCCTTAACCTCAAGATGATCCGACTCAATCACATGCGAAGGATCGTGAACGTATTTCCGGAGTTGGGAAACGTGGAAAACATTATGAAGATTGGACAAGTGTGGAGGTGAAGCAATTTGGTAGGCAACATTGCCGACTCTTTTAAGAATTTGGTAAGGACCAATGAATCGAGGTGTAAGCTTTCTAGACTTAATGCCCTACCAACCCCAGTCCATGGAGTGACTTTCAGGAATACATGGTCTCCTTCTTTGAATACTAGCTCTTGCCTTCTCTTATCAGCATAGCTCTTCTGTCTACTCTGGGTTGTTCTCATCCTCTCTTGGATTATCCTAACCTTATCTGTGGTCTGCTGCACTATCTCAGGTCCTAATGCAAGACTCTCACCCGGCTCACACCAACACAAAGGGGTTCTACACCTCCTACCATACAATGCCTCATAAGGCGCCATACCTATGCTAGAGTGAAAACTATTGTTATAAGTAAACTCTATCAACGGTAAGAAGCTATCCAACTACCCCCCTTGGTCTAACACGCAAGCTCTAAGCAAATCCTCTAAGGATTGAATGGTTCTCTCGGTCTGACCATCAGTTTGAGGGTGATAAGCTGAACTAAGCCTAAGCTGGGTTCCAAGGCCTGCTGCAAACTCTCCCCAAAATCTAGAGGTAAACCTGGGATCTCTATCTGAAACTATACTAGATGGTATACCATGTAACCTCACAATCTCACTAATGTACAACTAAGCTAGTTTCTCTAAGGGATACTTAATGTTAATGTGAAGGAAATGTGCACTCTTAGTTAACCTATCAACAATAACCTAAATTGAGTCATGTCCCCCCTCACGGTCTTAGGCAAAGCAACTACAAAATCCATGGATATACTATCCCACTTCCACTCAGGTATACTTAAGGGTGAAGTAATCCTGAAGGTTTTTTATGTCTACTACCTTAGACTTTTGGCACACTAGACAAGCACTCACAAACTCTTCTATGTCCCTCTTCATCCTAGGCAACCAAAACACTTTCTTCAAATCTTGATACATCTTAGTCGATCCTGGGTGGAAACTAAGCTTACTTCTATGACCTTCTTCTAGCACTAAACGCTTCATGGTAGGTTCACTAGGCACAACACTCTGTCTCCAAATCTCACTACCCCATCGTACCTATCACAAACTCTCCACCACTACCTCCTTCTATAGCCTCTCGCCTACTTACTAAAAATGGATCCTCTAATTGGGCTTTTCTAATATCCTTCAACAGATCATTACTTACTCTAGTCATCCCTAACTTCACACTACAGAGGTTACTTCACAAGCCAAACTCAGATCCCTAAACTGGGTTAAAAGATCCATCTCCTTAAATCATCAGGGAACTAACATGATAGACTTCCTACTTAGAGCATCAGCCACTACGTTAGCCTTACCGGGGATGGTAACTCAACTCAAAATCATAATCCTTAAGAAACTCTAACCACCCTCCTCTGCCTCATGTTCAACTCTTTCTGGTCAAACAAATATCTAAGGCTCTTATGGTCACTAAAAAACCTCAAACCTGGAACCATACAGATAATGTCTCCAAATCTTCAACACAAACACTATGGCCGCTAGCTCTAGGTCATGGGTAGGGTAGTTTTCTCTCATGAATTTCAATTGCCCTAGAAGCATAGGCTACTACTTTACCCCTCTTGCATCAACACCCCACCTAAACCCATCTTAGAGGCATCACAGTATACTACAAAGGATTTGCTAAGGTCAGGTAATACTAACACTGGTGCACTAGTCAACTTCTCCTTAAGGGTTTGGAAACTAGTTCTCGCACTTACTATTCCACACATAGGCAACTCTCTTCCTAGTCAACTCGGTCAAAGGCAAGCTACTTAGAAACCCTTCTATGAACCTCCTATAGTACCCCAGCCAACCCAAGGGAAAACTTCTAATCTCACTGACTGACTTAGGAGCCTCCCACTTAAGCACCTACCTCTACCTTAGAAGGATCTACGCCTATACCTCCCTTAGAAATCACATGGCCTAAGAAACTTAACTTGTTCTAACCAGAACTCGCACTTGGACATCTTAGCATACAGTTGTTTATCCTTAAGAACCTGAAGCACTACCTTTAGATGTTCCTTATGCTCCTCTTTAGTTTTGGAATAAATTAGTATATCGACTATGAAGGCAACTACGAATTTATCCAATAAGGGTGAAAAATCATGTTCATGTAATCCATAAAAATTGCAGGAGCATTCATCACTACCGAAAGGCATTACCCAGATACTCATAATGTCCATACCTAGTCCTAAAAGCGGTCTTAAGTATATCCCCCTCCTTAACTCTAATCTGATGATAGCCTGATCTAAAGATCTATCTTGCTAAATACACATGCCCCCACTAGCTGATCCATCAAATCATATATCCTAGGCAAAGGATATCTATTCTTAACGGTTACCTTATTTAACTGGCGGTAGTCTGTACAACAACCTCATGCTAACCATCCTTCCTTCTTAACAAACAACACAGGCGCTCCCAGGGTGACACACTAGGCCCTTATAAACTTCTTCTCTAACAAGTCTTCTAATTGCTTCTTAAGTTCTACTAGCTCTGTGGGTGACATCTATAAGGGTGTAGCTGATATCGGTCCTGTACCCGACACTAAGTCTATAACAACTCTATCTCTCTCTCAGGTGGTAAACTAGACACATTGTCAGCAAACACTTCAGGGTACTCACACACTACAGGTATCTCACTCACCACAAACACTACTATCAGATTTCAAAGAAGCTAAAAGTATGTAAACCTGGGCATCTTCCCTTAGAGACACACCTTTACCCTGATTGGCAGTCATAAAGTCCTTATTCTTACTCTCAACAGGGTGACCAAATACAACAGATTTATCAGCACAGTTTAGAAGGGAACAATGATTGGAAGATAACCAGTCCATACCAAGAATGATATCTAGTTGACAAAGGTAAGCAAATCAAATCAACTAGGAAATTTCTATCATTAACAGAAACAAACAGTTTAAGCACACATTAGAAGTAGAAACTGACCCACTAGCTGGCGTTTCCACACTCAATACAAAAGGCAAAGAAGAAACAGGCAATTTAAGCTTAGACACAAGCATGTGATATGAAAGAGTGAGTCGCACCAGAATCCGGCATCTCCTGATAACATGAACGCAGCCAACGTAACCTTTTGCACCAACGGGCAGTCCATCGCTCTAAAAATCTTCTCGATCTCGAAGATCCAGTCAGCAGCACCGTAGGGTCATAACCCCACGGAACGTAGGTGGATGGTTCCTCTGGAACCATGCAAGCCAATCCGTCTCGTGATGTTGGTTAAGGTTGCCAACAGCCTGTGCCATTGCCATTAAGGCATCGGCCATCGCTCGATCATTCCTACCCCACCATTACTCTTTCTTATCAAAGAAAGAGTAAGCAAACATACTAGTTAAGCAGACAAGTAAGAAACAGACAAACAATCCAATTCAAGCAACACAATTCACTCAAACAAACAATCAATCAATCAGATTAACACCTCAGAAGCATAGTAACTCATAACTCAAGGCCGGTGAACCGACCTGCTCTAATACCAACTAATGTAACACCTTCTACCCCATACTCTTATATGTTTGATAAATTGAAGATACAGAAAAGATACGTCCCACGATGGGTAAAGGTTCACAAAACTCTCTTATTAAAACCTCATTAGTTCGAAAACAACTTAATTAAAAGAAATAAAACTCAAATGTAACACAATACTTATGCAGCGAATCTCCAAAGAAAGAAAAATAACTAAACATCCTACTTGCCGTGCAAGGCATCCAAAATGGTTTAACAAAAACTTCCTAACTAGAATCACGATAAAGACCCCCAAATTAATACCCTGATGTCATATCTATCAGAGCACATTCCCTTGAATCAAACCTCGACACCAATCGTGTCCATCATCAACCCTGTAAAAAATATCACAGTAATACGGTGAGGAAAAAGAATACTACTCATACATACACATAGGAGGCTACCCTATCCTCACCTACATATAACAACCATCATCATTCATCATACCTCATACCAAAACATCAAATAATCCATCATATAAGCATCATCTATAAAGCAGCATATAGCTATTCATTTATACCAACATATAACAACATACCATCATGTCACCAAAGGAATCACATACTCATATAATACTCTTCATCATTAATACTCATAACATCATTATAACTCAATATCATCAACCAGATATAACACTATACATCCAACATGTAATGCAACCAAAACTCATCAACATATTATATAACTCAATTCCATCGTTGAGTATACCAAATTATCATATGCACCAAAACTCATCTCATCACTTACTCAAAGATCATGACTTGGAACTCCGCACAATGGGTGCAACCTCATCAATCACTCTAGTTAGTACCAAGATAGTCTACCGGAGTCACCACACACAATCCGATAGGTTGTACCCCCTCTATGGGCCAGTATAATCACTTAGGTTGCACCCCCTCTATGGGCCCGCACAATTAAGCTCTTATCACACATGCTCAAGGAATCTCTCTTAAGTTGTACCCCCTCTATGGGCCCGCACAACTCAAGTAACATCATCATTAAAAGTATCGCATATTCACCAACCATATGCATTCCAAAATAACATCAATCACATTGCATATTCACCAACTATATGCATTCTAAAATAACATCAATTACATTGCATATTCACCAACTATATGCATACCAAAATAACATCAATTACATTGCATAATCACCAACTATATGCACACCAAAATAACATCAATTACATTGCATAATCACCAACTATATGCATACCAAATCATCATCAATTACATTGCATAATCACCAACTATATGCATACCAAATCATCATCAATTACATTGCATAATCACCAACTATATGCATACCAAATTATCATCAATTACATTGCATAATCACCGACTATATGCATACCAAATTATCATCAATTACATTGCATAATCACCAACTATATGCATACCAAATTATCATCAATTACATTGCATAATCACCAACTATATGCATACCAAATCATCATCAATTACATCAATTATCACACCATAATCAATAAAGCATCATCAAGCATCATTAAGCACTTAGGCTCTCAAAATTCACACTGGTAATCGATTACCAACCTCTAGTAATCGATTACCTACAAACAAAGTCTCTGGTAATCGATTACAACCACCTTGTAATCGATTACCTGCAACCAAACACTCTGGTAATCGATTACAGCACCCCTGTAATCGATTACCCGCAAACAAACTCTCTGGTAATCGATTACCACCCACACTGGTAATCGATTACCCATGACGCAGATCGCAGATTTCACGATTTCAAACACCTCTAAACCCCTCCAATCAATCTCTAATCAATCCTTTTCGATTAAACATCATTCGTAATCATCAATATTCATCAAACTCATCAAAATCATCAATCTTTAACCGTTTTACATGGATTTCCCATCAAAACCCCAAATCAGCAAACCATTATTTAACCCCTTTTCACTATTCTCATTATTATCATTCCAACCACTCAAGATTCATCAAGAATCATTCCATACAACCTTAAGTCACAGTTTATATCAACATTCTTAGTTATAGCATACATCCATACAATTTTCTAATCTTAATTCACTACCCAAGCACCCCTACATGCATATACAAGCAGCACCCTCTTCCCCACCGTACCTTAAACGAAGCTCGATTACAGCAAGGAAGTCCCTTTTTGGTTCTTGATGCTTACTCTACAGCAACTCTCTCTTGAGACTCAGCTTCTCCCCTCCTTAGCATTTCGCTCTCTGACGATAATACGAATAAGGATTAGGGTGAACTGATAACCCTCCTTACTAGAATGCCTAATTGGGCTTGGGTCCATCCTCAACCCCTTATCTTCTTTTTAAATTTTAAACTATCTTTATGGATAAAACTAATAATAATATTAATTCTATTATTTATCCGTCTATTTAATTAATTATTTCCTCTACTCATTTATTTAATTTAATTAATATTTATCCTAATAAAATTTAGGATGTTACAGGCACGATCACATAGCTGAACAAATCCATCTCGACATTGATTTTACTCTTGTTTTCTTTTAAAGTGCTGAGATTTATTTTTTTAACTCGAAATTTCCACTTATTTATCATTTTTTTATTTGTACATTTTTTTATCTCTTCTTCTTTTGTTACACTCATATTCAAGAGGAACACAATGTATATAACAGCAAGGCTATGAGTAAATGCATGTTGACGCAAATAGCTCGTCATGCATGTCGGAGAAGAGCGCACATGGCAACAACAACTTGCAAAAAAAGCGAATTCACTTTTTATAGCTATAAAAAACGAATTCGCTTTTTAGTTTTTATATATTTAAAATGTTTGTTTTGAAAATCACAAAAATAAGTTTTTAATTGTTGATTTTGAGTTGTAAAAATTTGATTTAATAGTTTGGTGCTTTTCAAAACATTACCTTAGTCAATATTGTAGATTTATGTGAACTTTAATTTGTACTAGATCGTTTATGTACTATAGTATCTTTTTATATAGTCACTTGAATATATTTTATTGGAGTTTAATTACATTTTTGATAACTTTATTTTTGATTATTTACTATATATCCCTAAATATTTTAATCAACTAAATTAGTAAATCCCTCTATTTTAAGAAATAAGAAAATTTGATGTTAATGTCAATTTTTTTCCGCCTCAAAGTCTCACATATCTCCTAAGATTTTGTATGATATATAATAATAGGATTTGAAGATGAAAAAATTAGGATATTTTGATTTGAGCGAAATAAATTGATATTGTGATTTACCAGTTCTGTGTAAAAGAAGATTTAAAATGATTTATTTAATTTAATTTATAAAAATTTTGAATAAAAAATATTAATTATATTAATTAAAGATTGTATTGAAGTTAGGGTGAGTTTGTTTTAAGATATGTAAAAATATTCCCGGGAAAGTAAGGTTGGGAAAATAATATTGGCACGTTTTATTCAAGATTTAGAAAAACTTTCTCGGGTATTAATTGTTCCCGGGAATGTATTTTAGTCATGACTTTCCCACTTTTTATTCCCATAGTGAGGAGTATATTCCCATAGGAATGGAAGTTATTTTTGCCGCTTCCATTTCATTCTATAATATTTTTCTATTTTATTTTTAAAATTTTTTAAAGTAAATGACTTTTAAAAATATTTTTGGGGATATGAAATACATACCAAACTACATATAAATTTTAGTCAAAAATAATATTCCTAATAATATGATTCCAAAAAAGATTTTTCGAAAATATGATTTTATACCTTCAAATAACCTCACCATCGCTGGTGGATAAGTTTCGATTTGCCCCGCAACCTAAGCTAGAGTTAGCAAGATTTGACACTTTTATTTTTATAATCCGCAAAAAGACTTTATTACCCCGCATGTGGAGAATATTTGTTATTTATCAAAAAATCATTTTAACGAAGTGAGAAAGCATGACATATGTACTGCATAAACACTTTTAAGATAGAAAATAAATAGAATAGCCAAGAGAGTTAATGAGCGAAAACATCATTGAATAAAAAAGAGAGATAAATAATATATTTGAATAAAATCTTTTGTAAAAAACATATTAATAAGAAGAAATAATGCAAGAATTTTTTTAATATTATATAAAATAATAATAATAATAATAATAATAATAAAAGAAAATGAAAGTGTGTTAAAAAAACAAAAAAATGAAAAGAAAAATTAAAAGACCATAAGCAAAAGTGCCTCTTGTGGAGGACATTCGTGGTTCATAAACAAAAAATCATTTTACATGACATGTTTTTATATAATGAAATAGATAAACGAAAATAGATAATTAGTGAAATTATTTTAATATTATAATAATAATTGTTAGCACCCATTTTTATTCGGGCATTTTTTTAAAAAAAAATACACATTTTTATTTTTAATAAATTCTCCTTGCATTAAAAAAGTTCAAACAAAAATATTATTATTAAGATTTTAGTCATTTTTTTAAAATTGGAGATGAAAATTAATAAATAAATTAATTATTGAATGGATTGGTTAATGAATTAATTTTTATTAATTGATTAACCATTTATTTGATTAATTAATAAAAAAAAAAAGAAAAAAATATCATGGGCACATTTACACCGTTAAAGCTCATCCTCATCTCTTTGGCTCAGTTTCATTCAAACACAAGCAAATACAACTCAACCTCTAAATTATTTCCTTCCCTACCAACTCTTACCCGAAACCCCACCTCCTTGTTTGGCTTCTATGGCCACACCTTCATCACTCCCCACATCCAACATATGTACCCAATCTGTCTCCAAAATATCTTCACCAGAGCAATACCTTGAGTTCACCGTCTTTCCAATGAATCCCCGTTATCCTCTTTGCCAAGAAAGACCCATGCCAGCATCCATCCAAAGGGGAAAAGGGGGATCATCAGGAAAAACCATTACCTCTTTTGATCCTTCAACCTCATGCATTTCCAATCCACACAAATACCATTAACCTATCTGTCAAGAGCACCCACAACCACCTGCAGCTCAGCACCATCATCCAAACCAACACCTCACAACCAACTACATTATCTAAACCTTTGATTCACGGACACCAAACTTGCTGCCACAACACAGAGCTTCCACGAGCAGCCACCGAAGGGATCTTTCGAACACCCAATCCGCGAGCACCATCACAGAGAACCACTGCCTCGCGTTCGGATCCACCGTCCTCATGCCATCACTGCCATCGTTGACGTGCCCCAGTCAGCAACCACCGCGGACCGCAGCTCCCAGGACCATCATATCCGAATCTGCACTAGCCAGCCGCGCAGCCATTTCCCACCGTGCCAGCTGCTGTGAGCCACGATTCTGCAGAATCCCACCACAGATCAGCCGCACCACCTGCAACACTCAGCCACCGCCACAAAATCCCTGCACGTCCACTTCAAAACTCCACCAGGAAGCACCAAATCCGGAAGAGTAGCAGCAGCCACGCCGTCAGCATCTTACCTTGCCGTCTTCAGCCATGGCAGCCACCGTCGTCCTCACCCAATGGCACCCACTGATTGGTTCCTACTTGGCCATAAAGCCAACGCCAACCGCCGCATCCAATGGTTATCCGATATTCTCCAAATCTCACCAGCAGCCACCTTCACCCTAGTCCGCCCCATGGGTAGACGACAAGTCATCACCGGCAACCCCGCAACTGTACAACACATTCTCAAGATCCATTTCTCCAATTACCAAAAAGGCACCATCTTCACAGGCTCCCTCCAGGATTTGTTTGGGGAAGGAAATGACGTTTTTTGCAAATGAAGAGAATGGTGGCTGGCATTCTCATCCACTTCAGGGTGGTGTCGTTGCCTCATTTAGTTGAACATCCAAACTTCATTTTGTTCTTGTCACTATGCCAAAAAAGCGAATTCGCTCTATTATATATAAAAAGCGAATTCGCTTTTTATATAGCCAACTTTGTCTCCATCCATTCCCTATTCACTGTTTTTTATGCCTAACCTTGTACATTTTACAATTTACATGCTTAAATATTCCTCCAATTCTACTTTCATTTTCATCATTATACTTACTAGAGTGATGATCAAATTACGCAGATCTAGAATACCAGATTTTGAACGAATTGGCTTCTCTGCCGCTCAAAGCCGTCCAGCGCGTCTCCTGCGAAGCAAAACGACGCCGCTTGTGTTCTATTAAAATCAAATCTTGGCCGCTCCTTTTTCGTATCAACTCAGTCGTTGATTGTTTATTAATCTGCGAAGCAAAACGACGGAACTTGTGTTCTTTTAAAATCAAATCTTGAAACCTTCGCCCTTCGCGTGTGAAACCTCCGCCCTCCGAGCAGTCGCGCCTCCGCCCTCCGACCAGTCGCACCTTCGCGATCAGCTGCCCCCTCCGCCCTCTGCGCATCCACGATCAGCCGCCCTCCGCGCCCTCTGCCCGCTTTGCACTTCACCCGCTTTGCAATCTCATTCTTCTTTGAATTTCTCTGTTCAGGTGTGTTTCCTTCTCTTAATTTCTCTGTTCTATTTTTAATTTCAATTCCATTCTTGTTTGGATTTCTCTGTTCATGTGTATTTCCATCTCTGTATTTTGGCTTGGGAAATGTCTTTGGCTTGGGAAATGGAACTGCCAAGGTGGTTCTCCTAAAGCCAGGCTTGCTACTTACAGGGTCTGCTAGCCACCAATTGATGAAAGAGTGGTTCATTGTTTGTCAAATTTATCAATTTGCTTGTGTAGAGCTAGCTGCTGGTCAAATTTGCTTGTCAAATTCCCTCTGTTGTTACTCTAATTTTATTAGAATTTTGTTGCTTCTCTAATTTTATGTCTTTGGAATTCTTGTTAGATTTGTCAGTGTGCTCTCAATTCATGTTGGTGGCTCACTGCTTGGTTTCAAATGTCTCTAAGTTGTGAAAGTCTATATATGCTTGGTTTGGTGAGAAAAAGCATGGAAGTTTACTACTATTGGTATATTATGATAGTGATCAGGTGTGTGATTTGTAAGGTTTTAAGGAAACTGAACTTTTGATATGTTGAATATTTTAAATATATGTTTAATTAACTTACCTCTAAGGAGACAACAAAACGTGATCTATGGTCATTTCTTTTGACATCATGAATTGAAAAATTGTTTCAAAGTAGTGGTGGTTTAAAACTTGAAATGAGAAGGATACTTTTTCTCTGTAGTTGGCAGTAAGTTAATACAATTGGTGCAAGGCTCTCAGCAGATGTTGCATCTGTGCGTGCCCTTGTTGGTGATGCACTGGGACTTTTGATTCAAAACATAGCAACATCATTGACAGGTTTGATTATTGCTTTCATTACAAGCTGGCAGTTGGCGTTTATTCTTCTTGTCTTGGTTCCCCTCATTGGAATGAATGCATATATTCAAATGAAATTCATGAAGGGATTCAGGATGCAAAGGTTAGCCTCTTTTCATAGCCATATAAAGCTACACGAGTAACTGCATAACTTAGATTTTGCTACAAATTCTAACTGTTGTAATGTAAGTTGATGCAGAAGATGTATGAAGATGCAGTGGGAAGCATAAGAATGGTGGCTTCTTTCTGTGAAGAAGAGAAAGTTATGGACTTGTACAGGATGAAATGTGAAGGTCCTGTGAAAATAGGGATACGACAAGGCTTGATAAGTGAAACTTGATATGGGATTTCATTTTTCTTTTATGATACCACCAGGGTGGTAAGATGAAGTAAATGGAAGCTATATAACCTTATCATGTCCATAACAGAACTCATGAAAAATTTCTCTTGCTGCCAAAAAAAGTACACCTATTGTTGAGATGAAATATCCAAAGTCATAAATCCAAAGCTATTGGTTGCATCTTCCTGGTGGAGATTAAAGCTATTAGAGCCTATAGAAGAAGAAAAATACCTCTTTAACAGCTAGACAAAGCAATAATTCCTTGGTTACAGACTCATTGGAAAAGAAGAAGAACAATGAAACTGGCTGGTTTAAGAGAATACATGCAGTCACCCCTATCAGTTTGGTATCTGCGGTTAGGAGTGTTTGCAATCTGTATCTGCTGCTGGGATTGTTTGTTTTCTGCTATCATTAGTTCTGCTAGCTGCTGCTGTTTTCACAGTGAAATTGTTGATAGAGATTGGTCTTGTATTAAATTTCTTGTACTAAAATTCATAGTGAGAGCTCTTTTAGAGAGTGCAACTAGTGTTGTACTAAAATTGTAATAAGAGCTCTTATTTATCTCTTGTACTAAATGCAATTGAATAGTAATGAGATTCAAAAGTTGCTAGTACTGGATGCATTACTGCTATAAACTTATCTGTCATTACAACTTTACATTGTTCAAATGACTGAATTAGAAACTAATCATTTGTGCAACTAATCAAATAGTATAAACCTATTCCCAAAAATGGTGTCTAATAAACCCACACCCGCATCATACAAAAAAAACACAGCAGGTATAATTAATACCCCAAAATAAAATCTATACCCACATCTGTCCATTATGCCCAAATTAAGTTTAGTAGGTCCAATGCACTCTCAACCATGAGTGTGTTAATTTTTGATAATGCTTCTTCACGGTTGGCTAATGAGTGTACCGTCTGAGATTTGTTGACTGAGGTCAAATGCTTCAAGTGGTGGAAAACTATAGTCACTTGAGCCTAAATGGAAAGAAGTGAAAATAAGCTCATTTTGAAATAAAGTAACATAATTATACAATTATTTTAATTAAAGTAGATGTACATACCATAAGCATTGTGGTAAAACTCATTTGATTTGGTAGAGATGCAAAAGGCATCACATGAGAATAGGCTCTGGGAGGATAGGCTCTGGGAGGATTTGAAGTTGATTCTCCTAATGATATTTGACTTGAATGAGATGCAAAAGGTGGTAAATGAGCATGTGCTAATGAAGGGGCTGAACTTGATGCTTCAACCAAAACTTGACTCGACTAAAAGAAGAAAAACATAACATTAAAACTAATTAAAAAAAACATGCACATGATCAAATGAAAGAAAAAATATGCTAAAAAAGAAACCTTATGCATTGAGGGTTGTAAGGTTTCACTTTTCTTCTTTTCTGCTTTAGATCATCAACCAACTTTTAAACGCTTACTTTCTCATCTTTTTACCATCTTTCTTCTTAAATCCAATTCCTTAGATGTGGAAGGCTTTGCAACATACTATGTAGCCTCACATGTGGAATCATGAGTATCATGTGATTGTTGGTTCAATCGAAGTTCAGCCACTTTCTTGCTAAGCTCTAACACCCCTTGATAGACTAAAGCAGATGCTTCTGGACACTCAGATGCGTCTTCCGCCAATCTTAAAAGCATGGGGCATAATTGCTTCTTTCTATTTGAACTTTCCAACCTAGGATCAAGAACAATTTGCTTTCCATTATTATCATTGAACGTATCAGATTGCTTCTCTTGTCCACCGCTTCAATATATATTGTTTGAAAGAAGCTTGACATCCTTGTGAAATAATATTCTCAATGAATGACAACACAATATTCCCCACTGTTCAAACTTCCTACAAGTACAAGTAATTGTCCATTCTCCAACCTCAATATGGGATTCATAATTAACTCTCCACTCTTCTTTTTCATCCACCATTGTTATGACATAGTCACACTGAGCTTCTGTTTCTTTTCTTTTAGAGATATTTGTGGCAGCTATTAAATCCCACTCTCGTTGGAACAAATTGAATATAGGAGGAGTGTACACTTGAGAAAGTTGTCGAATCAAAGGTGAACTTGTACTATCATTCTTGGCAACTTCTGATGTCTCATAATCTTGCTTTGACTCATTATATCGCTTTTCCTCAACAACCCGTTCAAATTGCGTAAAGAATTGACTGATGTTCAAGTTTGGTCTTGTGCAGCTCTTTATATCAGAATTAATGCTTTCACTTAATTGTGTGCTTCGCATGCCAAGCGTAAAAGAATTCTTCATATAAATGCTGCCCATTTCTCTTTGATTTGATATGTTGATTTCAACCAAGTGTTTTCTTCCACATTATATGTCAACAGCAAGGCTCTCCACGAGGCTTCAAAATCTGTTCTTTCTCACAATCACATACACTTCTTAAAATCACGTAAGAAATGTGATCCATCTTTCATTAAATTGCCAAGATGCTTGATTTCCATTTTCATTATGTGCCATGTGCATAAAACCATGCTTTGTCTCTGGTATAACCTCCCTCAGTGCTCTTGCCATGGCTTGGTCTTGGTCAGTAAAACAGTCTGTGGTTTTTTCTGGTTGTGTGCCTGCAAAAATGTTTCCAAAAGCCATTTGAACGAGTCTGTAGTCTCATCATATAGTAAAGCTGCCCCAAAGATCACCCCTCCTCTATAATGGTTGAATCCCGAGAAAATTGCAAGGGGTCGATGATCTCCATTTGTACAATATGTGGTATCCAAAGAAATGACATCACCAAAGCAATGATAGTCAAACAACATTCCTGCATCGGCCCAAAATACATTTGTTATTTGCCTTCCAAATCCATTTGGTATGCATGGAAGAATGAAGGATTATCTATCAATTGTTGTTGGAATATTGTAGCAAATACCCAGCTTCACCATAAGCCATATCTCGCGCCTCCTCGAATTCAAATAATTATTTGCATCTTGTCTAGTATACCCTAGATTCTCTCTACCTCCTACATATTTACTCATCAAATCAAATGAGGCTTTCTGTTGAATCCCGGTCTTCTGCCACTTCAAGTTCATATGCTTGATGTTCAGTTATTCTTCGTTGAGAAGCTAACATATGCACTGTTTCTGGTGGTTGCAGTGGGTGATTATGATCATCAACAAAATTAATCACTCTGTATTTTCGTTGAATCGTTTGACTTTCATTTTAGCCGACACCCCGTTCTTGTCTCAGGTTTTGGATTGGTCGTTTATAATCCCTTGAGTCTGGTCTTCGTACACCCTCCTTACAACAAACATATAAGTAAGACGTAATAGAACCATCTTTCTTACTCTTGCTTGAATATTGTTTTCTAACTCCAAAGTCTTTTATGCCTCCGTATTTCACCCAAAATTTCCATGCATCTTCTAAATTATCGAATTCAAGACCAACTTTAGAGTCAAGTTTGTATCCATCAATTAATCCCTGTAAGTGACAAACATTATATATAAATATATTAAAAATAATCCTCAATGTGCTGAAATCACCACGTTCATACAATAAACAATAAAAAATGTTAATTAAACAAAGGAACGATTGAAACAAGTTGGGAAAAATTGCTTATGTGAATCAAAGAGTAAAGATGCTTCAAAGATTAAATAAAGGAGAATAAATAATTAAATAATTGGGAAAAATATGTTTTTCGTCCCTGTAGTTCGGTCAAATTGTTTTCGTCCCTATACTTTAAATCCTTGTTTTTGTCCCTGTACTTTCTAAACCCCTAAACATTAGTCCCTGCCTAGCATGCCACGTCACAGGTTTAACGGTCCAAACTAACGGCAGGGACTAATATTTAGGGGTTTAGAAAGTACAAGGACAAAAAACCAAGGATTTAAAATATAGGGACGAAAACTCAAGTGACCGAAACTACAGGGACGAAAAACATATTTTTCCCTAAATAATTTTACCTTGTGTTGGATGTACATAAATTTTCCTCTGATCGGATTTTGAGATTGAAAATGAATGTGACGCTGCTGCTTGCTTCTATGGAATAGTTTTGCTTCTCGCGCAAGTTTTCATTTATTTCAGCGGGAAAGTTATTGTTGATTAATAAGCAATCAACGGCTGAGATGATACGAAAAAGGGGGGCCAAGATTTGATTTTAAAAGAACACAAGCGGCGTCGTTTTGCTTCGCAGGAGACGCGCAGGACGACCTTGAGCAGCAGCGAAGCAAGTTCGGATTTTGAACTACTAAATCCTTTTTTTATTTTTTAAAAAAAATCTTTTTAGGTTTTGATGTCGGCCAATATTTGATTATATTATTAAGTAGGTGGACAATATTCGATAATTAGATTTAGAAATTGGGTGGGTTGGGTACTTTGGTTGGTTTGGTTCTATAAATGCGAATTCATGCATGATCACGATAATTGCCTCTTGGTGACAAACAATGAGCTAAACAATATGTATTCACTAGTGCAAAAAGGGTCTTTTACGACGTTTAAAATAGGTTTTTACGACGGTTGGAAAACCGTCGTGGATCCAGGCGTCGTAAAAAAACTGGGTTTTCAACGACGTTTTACAACCGTCGTTATAATCAAAAACAACGACGGTTAAATCGGAACCGTCGTTGTATGTCCGGAAATAACGACGGTTCCTCTTTGAACCGTCATTATAAGTCAGAAACAACGACGGTTGAAGTTGGAACCGTCGTTGTATGTCTAGGAAACAACGACGGTTGCTTACTGAACCGTCGTTGTTTCCTGGATATACAACGACGGTTCCAGATTTACCCGTCGTTTGTATGTCTTGTGTACCCCAGAAATTAGCTACTGAATTTTCGTAGCTAATCCGAAGCTAATGATAATACATTTAAGAAGCTATTCACCTACAAAACAACAGAAATATATAAATAGTGTCCATATATGAAACAACAGAGATATGTAATAACAAAGTATGTAATAAGTAAATGCTTATCTAAAACTGATCCACTTTAGAGGAAAAAAAAATGAATGACTTCCACTGTTGATAAGGATATTAAAATTGTGTATATTCTAATTCATAATTGATATTTTCATCACAGTTAAAATCAATCTAAACTCAAGAAGTAAACTCTTTGCTTTTGAAGGAGTCAAATTCTACTTAAAAATGATAGATTAAGGTATATGAGCAAACCAAGACAAAGAGAATTCTTACCAACAGCAACTAGTGGACATTTTATATATGATCATATTCAATTGTGGATTGAGAGATCTAACAAATTAAAAAAAAGAACAAAGTTAAACGAGGAAGCCAACAGGCATCAGAGAAAACAGGTCATATACGAATACAGATTATATGAAATTAAGTTTCAGCAAGAGAGAGAGAGAGACAGGGCAAAAAGGCAAAAAACAATGAATTAATGGGGGATGAAGGACTACCATGTAGTTATTTAACACAAACATACAATTGGAACAAGTATTGCATCACAAACATGTGTAATTGAGAGATTTATATAAACCCTAGCTAGATATGTAGAAGAAAAAAGAAAAGAAAGATCTATATAGATAGCAAAGAAAGGACACAGCGTGAATACCTAGCACTGTTGATATATGATGCAAATAGGAGAGAAGAGCTTGCTTTTTTATGGCAATGCTAGCTAAGCTAGCTAAGGAGAAGTATATTCAATATTAGGTTCCGTTCCAAGTTAAATGTTAGAAGTATATAGGCTGCTACTAATTGAATTCCTAATTAGTATTTTCAAGAGTTTAAGTCGTCATTCCAATTCTACTTTGTCACCTCCTGTACTTCCTTTGAATGTTCGTTTATGATTCCTTGACTAGCCATGTCAATTGCAAATTCTCACTCTGCGCCCCTCTCAACTAAAGTAAAAAGATATAATAAAAATCCTCAAAGCATACTATCTATTTAGAGAAGAGTCTTTGATGCATAGTTCAGACTACTTATTTTTTACTAGGACAGAATCACAGAAGTATATTTGATTGGAAGAATAAAAGGAAAACAAACAAAATAGTTCATTTCGACAGTTTCAGTAGTTAGTTAGTTAGGGGGGTTTAGTCAGATAAATAAATTGGGGGATGTGGTAGAGGGATCATTCTGAATTGTTAGCTTTTAAGAAACTGGTATAGAGCCACCAATTAAGGCAAAACCAAGTCATCATAGAATATACTGAAGTACAACAGAGCATAGCTAGGCGAAGAAAAAGTATAACAAGTGTTAAATTCTGCATCAGTTAGCCTCAAAACTCCACTTTCAAATAGGAAGAGTCATAGAGAGTGTATTACTTAAATTCAATAGCAATCAGTGATTATATTTATACCTAAAATACATAATATGAAATGTTGTAATTATTTAAGAATTCTATCAATAGAGTTAGCATAATCTTTTCAAAGCCAGCGTGTAAAAGCAAGCACATCACCTGAGAAATATAGATCCAGGTTATGCCATTGAGGGTATTTACATATATTTCCAAATCTAACTATTTCCCGGGAGAAGACATTGAATTCTTCCCTATAGATTCCCCCAAAATTCAGAGATAAAGTACATTATAAATTTCTATTACCACAACAAAGAGACGAATCAATAAAAGGAAAACATAAAAAAATATTAAGGAAAGAAACAGAGATTTGCGAGAAACCTTCTTTCTTCTCCTCTAGCTTGGGTTTCTCTTTCTCTTCGAGTTTTTTCTCCTCCTCTGCTGGTGGTTTTGGGATCGGAGAGAGAAGCTTAACCTTTCTATGACTCTTCCTCTGTACTCTCTCCATAACCATTAGTGGATTTGCAACCACCATTTGAGATTTGCAAGAAGTGATACATCCTCAACCCATGAAGAACCCACACAAACAGATTCATGAACAGGAATCATATAATAACGGAAACAAACCTGCAGTGGGTTACTGTTTTCTGAAAAATAACATCATCAAATTTTCATCTCGTTTCAAAGATCTGAGAAACGTAGAAGCAAACAACATCTCGACAAGAAAACAAACCCAGAAAGAGAAAAGGAAAAAAGGGTTACCGTTTCTGAAAAATATAATGATAGATGAGCAGCCTGCAATGGGATGGCGCGACCTGCAGCGGGCTACCGTTTCTGAATGGTAGGTGGAGAGAGAGAGCTCGTAGAGAGAGAGAGCTTGTAGAGAGAGTAGGACGTAGAGAGAGAGTGGGAGGAAGAGGGACGTTGGAAGAGGAAGAGGGACGGTGGGAGAGGTAGAGGGACGGTTTGGGGGAGAGAGGAAATTTTTAGAGAGAGAAAGGGTTTCTAGTGTCACACGGCGCTGTGGGGGAGGCGCTGCGCGAACTAGGTTTAAATCAGGGATTCTACGACGGTTATGAAAGGGACCGTCGTAGAAATCCCCTTTTACTCCTGCACCTCCAAATTTTTTCTATTGACACCCCACTTTTTTGAAACAGGGATTCTACGACGGTTGTGAAAGGAACCGTCGTAGAATCACTCTTTACTCCTGCACACCCACCAATTTTTTCTTTTCATACTCTCACTTTTCGGGGATTCTACGACGGTTATGAAGGGGACCGTCATAGAATCCCCATTTTACTCATGCACCCCCAAATGTTTCTTTTGACACCCCCGAATTTCTTTGAAGCCTCTGTCCACTTTCTACGACGGTTATCTTACAACCGTCGTTAAAAACTTAATTTTTTTATTTTTTTTAATTTTTCTGGACTTTTCAACGACGGTTGTGTAGGAACCGTCGTTGTTTGCTACGCAAATAATTTCAAAATTGCCACCGCGTCAGTTTCCACGACGGTTCCTCTAAACCGTCGTGGAATGACCGTTGTAGAATGTTGTTTTTGTAGTAGTGATTGTTCAATTGGTTAGCTTTCAGTGTTAATCATTGTTTCGAATTTTCTTATTTTTGTTTATATTACAAGTCAACTATGTATACTTGTGTAAGTTGGATAAATTATTTTCCCCACTTTCCAAGCCAATTAGGAATTTAAATTTGTTCATTATGCATGAATTAATTTATAAATTTGTTTATTTTGCATTAATTTACACATATGCTACATATTATATTCTTGAAATAAATGTGAAGTCTTCTTTTAAATAAAACAATATATATTTGGATTCATAAACACAAATCAATTTACATGACATGTTTTTTATGCAATGAAATAGATAAACGGAAATGGATAATGGGTGAAATTATTTTAATATTATAATAATAATAATAAATAAAATTAAGTATGATTTAAAAATAAAAATAAATAAATAACAGGAGGAGGACTACCTCCCGTAAAGGATACCCAGTAGACTATGATTCATAAAAATTTCACTTTATTAATACGAGTATAAAAAATATAAAAATACTCAAGGGGAAAACGTGACACATGTACTGTGAAAATAATTTTAAGATAGAAAATAAATAGATAAATAAAATAAATAAGATAAATAATAAGTAAAAACACTAATGGATAAAAAAGAGCGATAAATGGTATATTGGAAAAAACACTTTTGTAATGAAATAGATTAATAAGAACAAATAGTGGGAGAAAATTTTAATATAATAATAATAATAATATAATAATAATAATAATAATAATAATAATAATAATAATATAACAACAACAACAACAAACAAAAAGAAAATGCAAGTGTGAAAAAAAAGAAAGAAATAATAAAAAATGACAGGAACAAGACTGTCTCTCGTAAAGGATAAAGTTTTTCATAAACAAAAATCACTGTGAATGACTTGGGTTTTTATGTAATGAGACAAATAAATAGAAATGGATAATGAGAGAAATTATTTTAATTTAATGATAATAATAAAAGAAAATTAAAGTGATTTAAAAAGAAAGAAAGAAACAACACGTCTCCCGTGTAGGATACTCGTAGACTGTGGTTCATAAAAAATATTCATTTTATTAAAAAAATTCAAGTGAGAAAACGTTTATAAAAAAATCACGTTATTAAAAAGTAAATAGATAATATTAATATATAAGAGAGATAATAAAAAAGAGATAGATGATATATTGAAAAAATCACTTTAAATTTAATGTAAATTAATACATTTATTGTAATTTTTAATTCATACTTTTATACAATGAAAAGAAAAATAGGAATAAATAATGATTTTTTTATTAAATAATAATAAAATAAAATTACGATATAAAACTGAAAAGAAAAAAAAAAACACACAAAACATTAGAAACGTAAAAATAATTCTTCACACGAAACATTTCCATTTTTTTATTATTTCTAGTTTTTTTTCAACTTAATCCTTTGGACTTTTCAAAATTGTCAAAATTACATACCTATATATAAATTTTTCCAGTCAACTATTACATCATGGTAACATCATCGTAAAAACACACATTTTATATACTCAACATTATAAAAACACACTTGTTATATATTAAGTGTGCTTGCGTAGAATGGGCACCGCACGCTTCTTTCAAATCATCTATCATTGATTTTTCCTACAGCTTAATCCTGTCACTGTTTAGGCAGGTGGCCGATTCTCCTTTGCATGCAAAAGTCAATTGCTTGCAACATAGACGTGAAAAAGTCCGTATAAAATAAAGGGTGTCTCTAGGGTGAAGTAACAGATGGGTGCTTCACTAGTGGTTTCACCTTTTATAGCCCTTAGATATATTAGTAAATTATTTAGACGGTTAGATTACATACTGGTTACCGGATGAGTGTGTTTGCCTTTTCTAATTAAGTTGAATTTATATTTTGACCCAAAAAGCAATGTGTCAGGTTTACGGTTGTAAAGCATCAGTTTATTTTAAATTAGCCAGGGTCACAGTGCTATGAAGGAACTCTCGTAAGATTGGCATTTACGAACTGAATTCAGACGTGACATTATTACAGCTAAATTGATTTTTAATATCATAATAATTTTTTATTTTACAATTCATGAAAATTAGTTTGTAAATGCTACATTCTTGGAAAAATTGAAATTAATTCACATCTCGTGTTTATCTGTTAATTAAAAAAAATGAGAATTGATTGTTGTAGTAACGTGGAAGCATAATTTTGCTTATCTGAATCAAATAATTGAATTTAAATATTTTTTTATTAAGGAGTTGTTCGGGATGATTGTGATTTCAGTTTTTAGTTTTAAAACTTTTAAATCAAGTTTTTACAACTCAAATAATCAAAGGTAAAAATCACTTTTTTAGTTTTCAAAATGTTTATTTTGAAAACTATAAAAACAAGTTTTCAATTGTTAATTTTAAATGTTTTCAATTGTTAATTTTAAATTGTAAAAACTTGATTTAAAATTTTTGAAAACAAAAAATGAGGTGAGCATTAATGTCAGTATTTCATTTTTTCCTCTCAGTTTTATAGGAAAAGAAGTTTAAAAAATTATGTACCGCACTAATATATCTTTTTTGTTCTTAATCTGTGTGAAAAATCTTAAATGATAATAAAATTAAATGGAGGGAGCAGTGTTACAAAACTCGGCTCGGACCGGCCGGTTGAACCGTTGGACCGGTAAACCGGTCACTTGACCGGTCCGAGCCGCTCATCGGGATCGGAATATGTGTTTGAACCGGAAAAACTCAGTTTGACTCGGTCGATTTTGTATAAAATCGGTGACTCGTCTAGAATCGGAGTTCAACGAGTCACTGGAGAATGATACTTTCCATTATTTTAAATGTAAAAAAAGAAGAAAGAAGAAGAAAAGATGGGAGGTATGAGATGCAATAAGCCTCGTTTTCTCCATAGCAGTCGGTTGGAGCCGTTCCTTTCCAACTTTCTTCATCACAACACAGCTGCCGTCAGAAAAACAAAAAAAAAACAGGGGAATATAAAAGAAGTTAAAAACACATGGAGATGGAAGTATAAAAGCGTGAGCAGTAAAGAAAATGTAGAAAAGAGGAGAGGAAAAAACAAGAAGGGTGAAGAGAGGAAAAGCAAAGAAGCTATCGGAATAAAAAAACTGAGAAACTTGAAGCAACTTTCAAGCTTGATTTTTTTCAAATGGTTAGATTAAAAGAAAGAGAAACAAAGATGATGTATTTCAGTATTTCCAAGGCAGGATGCACGCTTTCCAATTCTAGCCGTTTCAGTAATCACGTGAACTTGCAGATTTGGTTTCCAATATATATTATTTTATATTTAAAAACGGTTTATATTGAAAAACATTGTAATTTTAATAGAATAAAAAAAATTGTTATAGGAAATAAATTTTGGGAAGCCCATCACCGAGTTGGACTTGTTGGATTTGAATAGTCCAAATATTTTTTTATTAAAGCACAAATAATTACTATGCATTAATTTTTTTAAAAAAGTATATATTATTTATGTGTGTGATATTTTTTTAATAATTTTAAATAAAAAGCCGGGTTTAACCGGTTCAACCAGTAACTCACCTCGTTCTCATCAATGACCCATTAACCTAGTATTATGACCGAGTCGATCACCGGTCCGAGTTTTATAACATTGGGGAGGGAGTATTATTTTGAGTTGTATTAATTGCGAAGTTCTTTTTATATATTTATATAGTGTCAAACGGCACTCATTCATTTCCATGATAGTAATTTTTTTGTTTTCACGATAGGGTTATACCCCTATTAACAGGGATAATCATATTGGGGACTAGTCACAGTTAAAGCTCTTATTCACACACCCCTCCCTAAAAGTGTTTTAGTGAGGATCGAACCCGAAGCTCTTTGGTAATTAAAAATAATTTCACAATTATTTAATTTATTTTATATTAAGAATATTATAGATTAAAATTTAAAAGTTATGAAATTATTAATTACAATTAATTGGTTTCAAATTTTTTTCCTGGTCTTAATAATTAGTCCTATGTTTTCTTTATAAATAGGACTTGAAGGTAGTAATTAAATTAGAGAGATAAAAGACATACACACTATTAGTATAAAAAAATTGCACAGAGATATAATATTGTGTATGTCATAATGATTTTATTAAATTACACCAACGGGGGTTGGTTCAAGTGGTAAATGCTTGATTCCCCTTAAGCAAGGTTCGGGTTCGAGTCTTGTGAATGGAAAAAATCCTCGCTGGAGAGCTAGCCCCACCATAAGGTGGATGTTCCCTCCCGCTCAAACAAGATTGCCCTCCCGTGGAGGATACCTGTGATTAAATAAAAAAAAATCATTTATTAAATTTAATAACATATGAAGTGTTAAATTTATATTTATTAAGACAATACAATCATTAAATATTGTATAATTTTTTTATACTAACATTATAATACCATTAAAACTATTTTTTAATTAAAAATATTTATAATATTTTATATTATTTTTATGTCATATGTTAGATTAATATTAAATAAGAATTATTATTAATATTAATAAAAAAGAACTAACACATAAGGGATGTGTTATTATGTGTTATGAGTCTCATTACGGCGATGTCAGCTTTCCAAAATTTAGGCTTTTACATACAAAGTTGAATTTTATGAGTGCATTTTAGTTTTGGTAACGTCTACAGTACTTGTATGAGTGGGTCTGGTACCGGGTGCCAGTACCCCATGGGGTGTCGTTGGATTTCATTCAATTTTGATCAACGGTGGAAATATTTTACCTGCTACCAGTTTATTTGGGTTGATTCTTTATTTAAGTTGGAAAATCCTGGAGTTGACATTCCATTTTGTCAAATTATCCAATTGTCCCACCGCGGGCCACGTATCAATCAGATTCTATATCAATTATCAAATTATCTCTTGCAGTTGCTGTGTAAATCATTTTGGCGTGTCTACCCAAAAAAAAAAACTTTTACGTGAAATTGGATCGGGCCTGGTCATTAATTCTAATTCAATTATAATTTAATCAGGAATAATATTCTTTAAAAAACCTAATTATAATTTCTAGAAATAAGTGTAGATTATGTAATAATACTTAAAGTAGTTATAATTTAATTATTTATTAATTTTTAATTTAACACAAGAAAATAGCCAAATATAATTATTATAGAATTTATATAACCGTAATTGAAAAATATTTTAAATGGTTATAATTTAAGTTATTTAGTGGAAAAAAAACAATGAAAAATCCTTAAAATTTTAAAAGTGAAATAATTTGGAAAAAAAATCATTTTAGTCCACCTTTGGGCGGGATTAATGATGGATAATGCTCTCTTGGTGGTTGGTAACTGTATAGCATTGGAGAACATGCACTTTTTATGTGTACAAGAAAGGTAATGGAGTTTGAACTTAGAACCTCATGTTAAATTATCCAAACCCTCAACCATTAGGTCGACCCTAGTGGGTTAGAGAACATACACTTACTTAGGGTGGAAAATATCAAGTATAGGAGGAGGTGAACAGAATAAAGGGCCAAAAGAGGCCAACAAAATCAAATACTTTAAGCTCTTTCTTCTCTTCACAGAATGACTATTAAACCAAATAGTCACTATTAAGAATTTCGAACACCCACATAAATGATTTCCATTAATCTATCACTACAAAACACACAAAACGGAATTTTTTTCCTAAGAAAATAATAGATCCCATAAATTGAACAGTACCTACAAATCACAACTGCTCCAAAGGATGCGGAATCGAGTTACATGATCCTCCCACTAACAATCGTAATCTGCATCGACATACCACCAACAGATCGTGAGCCACGGTGCGAAGCCAAGGTGCGAATGGACTAACTCTCATGATCAATGCCCTTAGACGAACAATGCCCTAAGACAAACAATGGCACAAAAGAAATGATAAGAAGAAGCTGCCACAATTGACACAGATCATACCTTGGGGACCATGGAGTGCTTAAATATCAATTTTGAAGATTTTTTTTCCAAGAAATGCATTTTTATGAATTATTTAGTGAAAACACAAATGAAAAATCACTTAAAATTATTTAAAAATGAAATAATTTGAGAAAAAATCATTTAGTCTACCTTTGGGTGAGATTAATGATGGGTGATACTCCCATGCTAGAAAAATGAGAAAGAGAATTGGTTTGAGAGACGTTTGAAAATTCTATATGGTTTTGGTCAACCTTGCTCTTAAAACTATGTAAGTGTATGTAATATTTTTTTGGATTGGATTTATTTGCTCTTTATTGATTTGAATTATTTAGGGTAAGATGTGTACAAGAAAAATATCCGTTACATTTAAAATACTTCTTCCGAACGTCAATTATAAGAAAAAAAAACTACTTATGGTGGACTAAAATATAAATAAAAAGTTGATTAATTTCACTCTAATTAAATGATATCATCCCAAATTATCCTTTATTTAATTCATATTTTATTTTTCTACCACTCTATTTAATGAATCATGTGCCGAGTAGAAAAAGAGTATGTCCACTTAAAAACAAATTTCAATAAAATTGAATATAGGGTAATTTAGGCAATGCAAATATTTTTTAGATGATATCAAGGAAAATTAAATGACTTTAGACTAGCTTTCTTAATAAATGTAAATATGATTATTTTTGCTTATAAATAAGTCCGGAGGGAGTACATTTATTTGAGTAATATATTTATTTGATCTTGTCGGAACCCGGGGTCCTGACGGGAATGACGAAACAAAAGATATTGAAAAATTATTTCAATGGAGTCGCCACCAGTATTTATTTTTTAGGGGAAAATATTGGAAAAAAGACCCTTTAAAAAATTGGTCTTTGAAACAAATTTGGATTCAGGAGTTGATTATGCGTATGGAAGGTATTAGCACTCTACAAAACATCTCCGTCCTGGGACTGTTACCCTCTAATTAATTGTGAAAATCTTGTTAACTTTTGAAAAATATTTATTTTAATTACCCTTTTAAAAAATGTTTTACAATTTATTTACAAATGTATTTTGCAATGTTTTTTTATTTTGAAAATAAGAGAAATTTTAGAAAAAGATTTATTTGGGCTTGACGGGGACGATTCCCGCTCCTACCGTATCCCCAGCTGCAATAGGAAAATCAAAGTGACGTAGTTTTGAAAGATTGATTTGTTGATTGATTGAGAATTTGGATTTTGATGATATTTTTGAAAAGATTATTTTTTGATTCATTTTTTAAAGAGTTGATTATGAAGAATGAATTCATTCTTGAAGGGTTTCTGTTAGCAAATGACTATACAATTGAACTGATGATATTTTGAAAAGATTATTTTTTGATTCATTTTGAAAGAGTTGATTTGAAGAATGAATTCACTCTTGAAGGGTTCTGTTAGCAAATGACCATACAATGAACAGTTCTGATTCAAATAATATCAAACGATAGAATTGCTATTCATTAAACATTACTTGATCATTGAGTGGATAGTTATTTTAAAGCATTTTATTTTAAAGCAAAATTTATTCTTAATTAAATAAAAAAGGTTTATTTTTCTTATTTTTGATAGACAACATTATTGCCAGAAATGTTAATGTTAACATTGTTGATTTGAAATATATTTTTTATTAGTTTTAAAAATTATTTACAAGAGTGGGGACTATTTCGTTAACAAATGATTATACTCCACAGTCTCATTAATGGTAGAAATGCTACTCGTTAACATTTGTTAATTTTAGGAAAATTATTTTTCTTAATTTTGAAAATAATTTACAGTTTGTGAGGATTATCTTGTTAACTAATTGTTATACTTCACAGTTCTATATAATTTGGATAATATTAACGATAGAAATTCTATTCGTAATATCACCAAATTATTGTATCCATATTTTTCCAATTTTAATTTTAGTTATTCAAAGATTTTAAAATTAAACCTATATCTATAAGGTCTCTGTGAAAACAAAAAAAAAAACTATAAGGTGTCATGTATGAAAATATTTTCATGAATTAAATACTCACAAGAATAAATTCAAAAAAATACTCACCAAATCACACATGTTTTTCCAATGGGTTTGTTCAATAAAGGAGTTAAGGATAAGAAACCCTAACTCTAGAATCACCGTGGAGATACTATTGGATTTCAAAAATTTTATTTTAATTTTTATTTATGTGCTCCTCAGTGTCATGGGATACACGAGGTATTTTGAAGCCAAATTTGGTGATTTGCAGAATTAAAATGAATTTATGGTGAATTAAATGGTGAAAAAAAAGAAAGGAAATTAATGAAAAATAGTTTTTCATCACCAAAAAAATAAAAAAATCCAGAAAATGCATGCATTTTCGGTTGTCCATTTGGAAAATATCCCAATTTTCCATTTTATAATTTTGCATATTTTATACTATAACAAAATTTTAGAAAAATGTGATTATAATAAGAATTTTAAAATTTTTTCAACTAATAAATTTTAAAATTTATAATTTACGTATATTTCATGCTATAATAAAATTTTAGAAAAATATGATTATAATAAAAATTAAAAATTTTTTCCAACTAATAAATTTTAAATTTTAAAATTTATGACTTGCATATATTTTATGTTGTAACAAAAATTTAAAATTTACGTATATTTTATGTTGTAACAAAATTTTAGAAAATTATGATTATATATGAATTTAAAATATTTTCCAACTAATAAATTTTAAATTTTAGAGTTACGTATAGTTTTTTAGGGATATTCTTTATTTAAAAAAACGATTTAATAATTTGCATTTCAATTGTTAAGGTTCCGATTAAAAAAAAAACGGTTTAAAAGAAAAACCTTTTTAACTTTTGATCGAAAAAAAATTATTTCAATTTATGGGGAATTTGTGTAATATCAAATTATATTCACATGTAGTTGATTTACCTTTTATTACAAGTCAAAAAGTGACATATATGATACATGACCCATGTCTCTCATGCACCGTAGAAGCCACCTTTAATTTTTTGAAATTCTTTTAATGAATCAGTCACTCACCTACGATTGCAGATAAAAAGAGGTGGAACACGGGTGAAGTACCCACCTGGACGCAACCATAAAATAAAAGGGCACTAGGGGCACACTTTCCTAAATTATCAATGTGCAAAGATAACGTCACAAGAGGGCGCCAAGCACATGAAAAGAAGAGGCTTAAAAAATATACGTAGATTTTATATCAAATATTTATATTTTTAAATCATTGAAATTAATTCTATCGTCAACTCTGTTAAATATAAGGGTGACGACAGAGACTAATTTCAATGATTTAAAAACGTTAGGGACCAAAACCAACGAAAAAAAATTAGAGACCAAAATCAAATTCGGGTGAAAGTTTAATGACCAAAAACATGTTTAATCCTTTATATTTTATTATTTTATTTTTATATCTCCCATAATTATAAGCAATTGTTGTACGTACAACATTATTGTATACCAATAATTTCTCTAAAAATATTATGAGATAATTATAGAAAAAAGAATTAAAAAAATATGATAATTAATATAATAAAATGAAAAAAAAAAAAACGTGTTAAAGAAAAAATATAAGAAATAGAGATAACTTTTTTATACAACAACTCATACAACACATTTTCTCTCTATCTCTCTCCATCACATCACTCATCATATCCCACATTTCTCTCTAGTTTCCCTCTTTTCTCCCTTTCCTCTCTCTATGTTGTATATGTAACCTGTACAAACAACATTACTCTAAGAAATAAGAGTGTGAAATGAATGAAAATTGTAGAAAGAATAAGAGAAAATATATATACTTGTACAATATTATTGTACAACATCTTTTTTACAATAATTAAAGAGGTAGAATAGATGAGAGAGAAGTGTAAGATGTGATAGATTGATATGATGAAGAAATAAAAAAAGTGGTTGTATAAGTTAGTATATAATTTATTGTATAAATATATTTTGTTACAATTAAAAGGCTTACAATATGTTTTTAGTCCTCTAAAATACACGCCTTTTAATTTCCGTCCCCTTACTTTTTTTTATCTTTAAGTCCACCTAAATTTTTATCTCTTCAAAGTGTCATCGTTGTTAGAATAATTAACAGAGTACTCGAGTGTCCGTTAACATCTATACTAACGTGTTTTCAATTTAGTCTCTTCCCTCTATTTCATTTCCTCATATTAATGGCTATATCAGCACTATGTTAACTATTTTAACTACGAGAACTATTTTGAAAAGGGAAAATTTTAGGGTGACTAAAAGATAAAATAAAAATTTAGGGGGATGAAAATGAAAACAATATATACTTATATTTAGAGGTAAAAAAACATATTCAAGCCAAATTAAAACAAGAGTTGTGTTATTCATACAACATATTTTAATACAACAACTTATACAACACAATTTTTATCTCTATATCTCTTATCACATCACCTATCACATCTCATATTTCTCTCTCTTCCATTTCTATCTCTTTCATTGTTGTATGCTATGTTGTTCAAATATTGTTGTATAAATAGGCATTTCTCTTAAAACAACCCACTAATACAAACCAATGGCCTACATAAAGAATAAAACGGCGCGCGCGAAACTAAAACCACCTATATCTCATGCAAGCACGGCTATATATAGTTGCACTTTCTATCCTGGATTGTGCACATCAACCATGGCTACCACCAACTCAAAAATCCTCCTCTTCTTTCCCTAAACAAAACTTATTCTCTGTTGTTCTAACCATCTTCATTTCCTTTTTCCTTCTACTTGATAAGACCAACTCATCAGATTCACTTTCCTTCAATTTCGCCAATTTTGGACCAGACATAAAAGACATAATCTTCCAAGGAGATGCCCTTCAAATAAGTGGGACTATCCAACTTACAAAAACAGATGAATCTGGTAACCCACTGGGAGGCAGTTCTGGTCGAGCCTTATATTCTGCACCAATTCACCTCTGGGAAAAAAGCACTGGAAGGCTTGCAAGCTTTTTCACTACCTTCACCTTTGTCATCAAACCTGGGAAAGATTCTGAAGCTGATGGTATTACATTCTTCATTGCAACCACCAGACTCTAACATCCCGAGTGGTTCTGTTAGTATTTAAAATAGTAGAAATAGGGATGAATAGTTTATGTAAAATAGTTAAAAAAGATGTAGTAAGATTGATGGGTTGAAAGAAAAGCTAATAGTTATGAAGAAAACTAATGTACATGGAGAAAGGTAGCTACCACTCATTTGCTATAACATCAATCATGTCCAACTTGGCCTATTTATAGGCAACAATCCACCGCCATCTTATATTTAAAAAAATTTTACTACTTTCTAGAGTTATCAAGTGTATTTATATGTCTAGCATAATCTATCTTATTCTAGAAATTTCCATCAGTATTTTAACACTCCACCTTGATGCAAATTTCTGTAACTCCTAGCATAGTGCGCAGTTGCTCGAATCTTGCTCTCGGTAGTGCCTTTGTGAATATGTCAGCTACTTGATCTTCAGTCTTGCAATACTCTAGCTTGATTTCTTTAGTTGCTTCTGCTTCTCTTATGAAATGGTATTTGATTGCTATGTGTTTTGTTCTACTTTGATGCACTGGATTCTTTGTCATTGCTATTGTTGATTTGTTGTCGCAGTAGATTACGGTAGAGCCATCTTGCTATTCTCCCATTTCTGCAAGTATCCTTCGAAGCCAAATTAATTGACTTGTAGCTTCAGTTTCTGCCACGTACTCTGCTTCTACTGTTGATTGTGCAACTGTTGCTTGCTTCTTTGATGCCCAAGCAAATATTCCTGATCCGAGTGAGAAGGCATAACCGGAGGTGCTCTTCATGTCATCTACCGAACCTGCCCAATCACTATCAGTGTATCTTAGCAAACTTGAGTTGGTCATGGTTTTGTACCATATACCAAACTCCTTCGTGCCTTGTAGATATCTGAGAATTCTTTTAGCTGCTCCAAAGTGAATTTGGCTTGGGCTTTGCATAAACCTTGATAGAAGACTTACAGCGTACATGATGTCTGGTCGTGTGGCTGTTAGATATAGTAAGCTCCCAATTAGACTCCTATACCGAGATGCATCAGCTTCTGGTGCTCCATCATCTTTTGTAGCTTCTCGTTTGTCACGAGCGGAGTAGTGACGGTCTTGCAACCACTCATCTTGAACTTCTTCAAGAGAGCTTCTGTATATTTCTTTTGACAAATGAATATCCCTCATTTCTTCTGACTTACCTCATGAAGGGAAATCAAGCATGTGTCAGGGTGCAGCGGAAATAAATGGATTCCCCTCCCTTATTATAATCGTTTTGGCAGAAACACGAATCAAGGCCAAAGGTATGAAACGAAAGGTCGTACCTTATTAGGATTATAAACGAGGCAAGTGTAGCCGCGTCTCTATTGGTATCCACGCCAACAGCCAGACTAGGATTCTCTCCTCAACTCTGCTAGTAGCCTAAGAAAGTAAGAAGCGATTGCTCATGTGTCTCAGGGTAGTGCATCTTATGCTTTATTTATAGAGTGGGTGGCTAGGGTTTTACCCCCACACTCACTTAACCCTCACCTTATGGGTCCTGGCCATTATGTAATAATTCTAATTAAATTAAATTAGAATTATCCTTTCCTAGTGGCATGTTGTATGCCGTGTGACCCAATAGGATTTTAATATTGGTTATAATATTAAAATAAACTCTTTTATATTTAATATCATAAATAGTGAGCGGTATCTAGCAACACATCACTATCCAAATATTACGATTATTAATAAAATAATAAATCCTATTTTATTATAATAATTTATATGCTCTGTCCCTTTGTCCAAATATCTAATTGAACACAAGGGCATGGATTGTGTCAACCTTGTATAGTTCAATTTATATTTTCTTGATCCCCAAGTAGACTGTACAGAAAATAAATATCTCATATTTATTCTCCTGAGCATGGCCATGCATTTTGCAATCTCACTTTATCAAGAGGCCTACAGATATAACTCCTGTTACATAGGAGGGACAAATCCCATCTAGGGCACTCACATTCCACCACATAATTTATTATATGTCCAAAAACTAACTTTATGATTACCCTGTTACAGGTAACGTTTGATGATAATTAAAACATATAATTCCTTATGTAGGAATCGTAGTGATTTCAGGTCGAAGGACTTCATATAACATTTATTAATTTAAGAAACGTTCATGACACTTATGTAACAACCCATGCAACGTTCTTAAGGTGGGTCTGTCCAGTACACCATTACTCTTAATGTGTACCTATGTGAGCACATGATATCTCATATCCATGATCCGTGAGATGTTATCATCAATGAACTCACATACTAGTCTAAATACATCTTTATCCTAAGATGATACTTGACTAGGGACTATTTAAGAATAGTTCTTCATAAAATCTCACGATCAAGTCATCTACTTGATTTCTTATGAAGTTTAAGGCATACTATTCTACGGACAATAATTATATTCTAAAGGAATAAGTTTGCCTTTATAAAATAACATGATACAAGTGATGGATGTTCATAAATATATAAGTCTCTAGTGCATATTCCTAACAATCTCTCACTAAGTGTCTCGCATCAAATGAATACTTCACAAACCGATAAACGAGTGAGTCCCTCGTATCATTTGAATATGTACTTGTCAGCAAATTGATAAGTGGCATGTTTATCGCAGCCAATATTTGAGTCGAGACAAGGTTTCAACAATTGAACCCTTGACTTCCCAATACATGAACTCTTTCATGTTCCATGGGACCCTCCAATATTAGAACATATAAGGGAATAAAATAACATAATTCTGAAAGTTGCGCTTTACCTGCGCTTCAGTCTGCGCTATAGCGCAGCTGAAGTGCAAGCATCAGAATAAAAAGTCGTAACTTTCGTAAACTTGCGCTCCGCTTGCGCTGTAGCGCAGATCTGCGCTTCAGTCTACGCTATAGCGCAGCTTGCAGCGCAGAAAACAGCGCTTGTTTTGTCTGCGCTTCATCTCCGCTTCATATGCGCTTTACCTGCGCTTCAGCGCGAGTGAAGCGCAGAAAACGACGTTCCAAAACATCGTACGATATACAAAGAATAATAATACCAGAATATCACTATATTCAAAGGATTAAAAGCCTAAAATGTGTTAATCGCAAACCAAAGCTCTGATACCAATTGAAGGGAATCAAACATGTGGTCAGGGTGTAGCGGAAATAAATGGATTCCCTCCCTTGTTATAATCGTTTTGCGAAAACACGAATCAAGGCCAAAAGGTATTGAAACGAAAGGTCGTACCTTATTAGGATTATAAACGAGGCAAGTGTAGCCGCGTCTCTATTGGTATCCACGCCAACAGCCGGACTAGGATTCTCTCCTCAGCTCTTCTAGTAGCCTCAGAACGTAAGAAGCGATTGCTCATGTGTCTCAGGGTAGTGCATCTTATGCTCTATTTATAGAGTGGTGGCTAGGGTTTTACCCCCTCACTCACTTAACCCTCACACTTATGGGCCTGACCCATGATGTAATAATTCTAATTAAATTAAATTAGAATTATCCTTTCCTAGTGGCATGTTGTATGCGTGTGACCCAATAGGATTTTAATATTTGGTTATAATATTAAAATAAAACTCTTTATATTTAATATCATAAATAGTGAGCGGTATCTAGCAACACATCACTATCCAAATATTACGATTATTAATAAAAGGGTTAAGTATGTTTTTGGTCCCTAAAAAAATTTTTGAAATTTGTTTTAGTCCCTGTAATTTAAAACCACTGGTTTTGGTCCCTCAAAAAATCGAAAATACACCAATTTAGTCCTTATCGATAAAAATTTATAGTTAATCCCTAGCAAAATCTGTAGCAAAACTAAGCAATAAGGACTAAATTGGTGTATTTTCAATTTTTGAGGGACCAAAACCATGGTTTTAAATTACAGGGACTAAACCAAATTTCAGAAATTTTTGAGGGGACCAAAAACATATTTAACCCTTAATAAAATAATAAATCCTATTTTATTATAATAATTTATATGCTCTATCCCTTGTCCAAATATCTAATTGAACACAAGTGCATGGATTGTGTCAACCTTGTATAGTTCAATTTATATTTCTTGATCCCCAAGTAGACTGTACAGAAAATAAATATCTCATATTTATTCTCCTGAGCATGGTCATGCATTTTGCAGTCTCACTTTATCAAGAGGCCTACAGATATAACTCCTGTTACATAGGAGGGACAAATCCCATCTAGGGCACTCACATTCCACCACATAATTTATTATATGTCCAAAAACCAACTTTATGATTACCCTGTTACAGGTAACGTTTGATGATAATTAAAACATATAATTCCTTATGTAGGAATTGTAGTGATTTCAGGTCGAAGGACTTCATATAACATTTATTAATTTAAGAAACGTTCATGACACTTATGTAACAACCCATGCAACGTTCTTAAGGTGGGTCTGTCCAGTACACCATTACTCTTAATGTATACCTATGTGAGCACATGATATCTCATATCCATGATCCGTGAGATGTTATCATCAATGAACTCACATACTAGTCTAAATACATCTTTGTCCTAAGATGATACTTGACTAGGGACTATTTAAGAATAGTTCTTTATAAAATCTCACGATCAAGTCATCTACTTGACTTCTTATGAAGTTTAAGCATACTATTCTAACGGACAATAATTATATTCTAAAAGAATAAGTTTGCCTTTATAAAATAACATGATACAAGTGATGGATGTTCATAAATATATAAGTCTCTAGTGCATATTCCTAACACCTCAATGCCGAGGAAGTAGTTCATCAAGCCAAGGTCCGTCATTTCAAATGTCTTCATCATGTCTTCTTTGAATTCTGTCATCATCTTCGTATTGTTCCCTGTATAGATAAGATCATCTACATATAAGGAAACAATGAGAGTGTCATACTGACCTTGGGTCTTGATGTATAGTCTTGGCTCACTCTTACTCCTCTTGAATCCATGATCGGTGAAGTATTGATCTATTTTGTTGTACCATGCCCGATGAGCTTGCTTCAAACCATATAAAGCTTTTCTAAGCCTTAGCACTTGTCTTCATTGCCTTTGCTCACAAACCTTGTGGTTGCTCCACGTAGATCTCTTCTTGTAGTACTCCATTGAGAAAAGCAGACTTGACATCTAGCCGTAGATATTCATCAGCCTTTTTGTGCCGCAAGAGCTATTAGAGCTCTGATTGTATCTAAACGCGCTACTGGGGCAAATGTCTCGTTGTATTCGACTCTAGGTTGTTGTGAATAGCCTTTAGCTACCAACCTTGCCTTGTGCTTTTGTATGGTGCCATCAGGATTGAGCTTTGTCTTATACACCCATTTTACCCCGATGATATCTTTGTCTTTTGGACATCTACTAGCTCCCATGTGGTTATTTTTCTCAATCATTTTTATCTCTTCTTCCATAGCCTTGACCCATACTTGTTGCTTTGATGCTGCTTCAAAGCCTTCAGGTTCAAGTATAGCCAAGTTACATGTTTCATATATGTCCACCAAAGATCTAACTCTTCTTGGAGTAGACTCTGGTGATGGAGTTTGTTGTTGTGAAGGAGAATGAGGCTCACCTAGGACTTCTATAGTTTCTTCAACTTCTTGTGGTTTCCGTATTGGTATAGAAATGTTTTTCTCTATTTTCTCATCATTCCAATTCCAGGCAGCATTTTCATCGACTTCAATGTCTCGACTAATATTGAGCTTCTTGGCTTGTAAGTTATAGACTCGGTAGCCTTTTGACTGTGTGCTATACCCAAGGAAGATGCCTCGTACAGTCTTGTCTTCTAGCTTGTGCCTTTTCTCTTCTGGAACGTGTATTTAGCAAATAGATCCAAAGACCCTTAGGTGCTTTGCTGATGGCTTTTGCCCACTCCAAGCTTCAATTGAAGTCTTATCTTGGACTGCTTTAGTCGGACATCTATTAAGTATGTAGACAGAAGTATAGACAGCTTCGGCCCAGAATGTGTTTGGTAATCCTTTCTCCTTGAGCATCGATTTGGCCATCTCCATCACGGTGCGATTTTCTCTCTCAGACACTCCGTTTTGTTGCGGAGAATATGCGACTGTAAGTTGTCGCTCAATGCCTGCATCTTCACCGAGTTTATCGAACTCATTGGATGTGTATTCTTTGCCACGATCACTTCTAAGTACTTTTATTTTTTTCCCACTTTGCTTTTCGACAAGGGCCTTAAACTTCTTGAAAATTCCAAAGACTTCTGATTTTGCTTTTATGAAGTAGACCCAAGTCATTCTAGAAAAGTCATCTATGAAGAGAATGAAATACCTGTTGTTATGGAGTGACGACGTCCGCATCGGTCCACAAATATCTGTATGGATCAGCTCCAATAAATCCTTTGCTCTCCATGCTTTTCCGGTTGAAAACGGAAGTCAGTGTTGCTTGCCAAGGAGACATCCTTCACAAGCTTCACTATTCTCCTTTAGGCATGGGAGATATCTCATCATATTCTTTTGATATAATAACTTCAAGGCATGGGTATTGAAGTGGCCAAATCTTCGATGCCAAAGCCGTGTGTCGTCAACTTCTGCTTTCATGGCAATATTTGAGCCTTGTCTCAAGCTTATTGGGAAACGTCTGTTTCTCTTCTCCATTTTTACTTCGGCCAATCTCTAACTTTTTATTGTCGTATATTCTACATGTGTCTCCTTCAAAGTGGAGAGTATAACCTTTCTTCATCATTTGGCCAATGCTCAAGAGATTTTCTTTGAGATTGGGAACTAGTAGTACGTCAGTAATAAGTCTCGTACCTTTCTTTGTTTCCACCATAACGGTGCCTTTGCCTTTTGATTCAACGACGGTGTCGTTCCCCATTCGGACTTTCACTTTGACGGATTCGTCATTATCCTTGAAGATGCTTGCATCTTTGGCCATATGATTGCTGCAGCCGCTATCCAAGTACCAGCTTCCATTTGTTTCACTATTGGAATCTTGGGTAGCATAGAAAAGATGTTGCTCACCATCTTTCTCTTCAGCAAAGTTTGCTTGATGCTTACTTTTGTTGCGGCAATATTTCACCACATGTCCGAATTTCTTGTAGTGTTGACATTTTGGCTTTCCACGATACCAACAGTCTTTCTCGGCATGATTTGTTCTCTTTCAAAACGCCGCATGGAGGATATTCATCCTGATCATTTCTGGAGAAATTTCTAGAATTCTCTTTATTTCTAGAAATTTCGTCATTATTCTTTTTTTTTCCATTTCCTTTATTCTGAGACCGTAATTTAAGCTTTGATTGAAAGGCGTTCTCAACTGAGTCCTCATCATGCCTATTCAACCTTTGCTCATAAGCTTCAAGTGACCCCATCAGCTCTGTTACTGATAAGGTAGATAGATCTTTTGTTTGCTCAATCATTGTCACGATTGGATCATATTTACGGGGAATAGTAATTAGAATTTTCTCGACAATTTTCTTGTCAAGAATATTTTCCACGTAGGCTCTCATTTGGTTAACTATTTCTTTTATCTTAGAATAGTAGTCCTTTACGGTCTCAGATTCTTTCATATTTAATAATTCAAAGTTACGGCCGTAGAGTTTGAAGTTTTACAGCACATACCTTTTCACTTCCTTGGAACTCCTCCTGCAGCGTAGTTCATGCTTCTTTGGCTGTTGTTGCACCCATTATTCTCGGAAAAATTGTGTCGGTCACTGATTGTTGCAAAATAAATAATGCCTATGAATTCTTTTGTTTGTTCTCCTTCAACTCCTTCTTTTGTGCCGCAGTAAGGTTTGAGGTGTCTTCTGGAGCAGAAAATCCGTTCTTCTACCGTATCCCATAAATCTTGAAAGGTGAAATATATCCTCATTTTTGTGCTCCAAAAATCATAATTTTCACCATTAAAAATGAGAATAGAGATAGATGATGATTGAATGGTGTTAGCCATGGGATAGAAAATTTATTGGAAGTGAGTAGGATATTGGGAAGAATTTTTTTTTGGAAGTAGTGGGGTAATATTTCTACGCCCAATAGATGACCGAACGTAACTCTGGTACCACTGTTAGTATTTAAAATAGTAGAAATAGGGATGAATAGTTATGTAAAATAGTTAAAAAAGATGTAGTAAGATTGATGGGTTGAAAGAAAAGCTAATATATAGTTATGAAGAAAACTAATGTACATGGAGAAAGGTAGTTACCACTCATTTGCTATACATCAATCATGTCCAGCTTGGCCTATTTATAGGCAACAATCCACCACCATCTTGTATTTAAAATTTTTTTACTACTCTCTAGAGTTATCAAGTGTATTTATATGTCTAGCATAATCTATCTTATTCTAGAAATTTCCATCAGTATTTTAACAGGGTCAGGTGGGGGTTCCCTTGCAATTTTTAGCCCTGATCCTTCGCTGAATCAATTTGTTGCCGTTGAGTTTGACACTTTCACAAATGATGAGTTTGATCCAAATCCTGGCACTATTTATCCACACATAGGAATTTATATCAACTCAATTAAGTCAGTGGTAACTACGGGTTGGCATATAGAGATGTTCTGGTTGGTTCGGTAGTTTCTGTACAAATAAGTTATGACTCTGTCTCCAAAACCTTGCATGCCAGTTTGAGTTATCCTAACAATGCAAAGACTATGGATTCTACCCTTTCAAAACGTCGATGTTGACTTAAGGGCTATTCTGCCGGAATGGGTTAGAGTTGGCTTCTCTGGTGCCACGGGTGGGGCAGTTGAAACAAATAACATTCTTTCTTGGTCTTTCACTTCATCATTAGAAACTACTGCCAAGAACAAGATAAATGTTGCACACTCTGTGATCTGATTGCATAATGTCTCTCACAAAGTGTTATCGTCGGTCCATATTAGTGGTGTTTATGTATGTTACGTCGTCGTTTGAAGTTCAATAAGAAATAAGAAGAGAAATGATAATCATACAATAATACAACATACAACTTTGAAAGAGAAAGAGAGAAAAGAGGGAGAAGAGAGAGAAATGTGAGATGTGATAGAGAGATATAGAAAAAAAAGATACGTTGTATGAGTTGTTGTATGTTTTTGTTGTATGAATTTATTATCTAAAATAAGAATATCACTAATAGGGTATATATATGTTTGTTGTGTGCGTAACAACTTTCAAGGTTGTAGCATAACCTTGAATGAATAAAAATAATTTTTATAGTATATGTGTGTGTTTTCTCTTTTCTGACATTATATATATATATATATATATATATATATATATAGATAGATAGATAGATAGATAGAGGTTACCCCACAATTTAAAATTTAGAAAAAAAAATATACATATATGATTAAATACTTCTAGAATTGTATTATCACTGAAAAGAACATGGCAAAGTATTGCCATAAATATATACTTATATATTTGTTAATCATATATATATATAATAATTTGGTGTTTAAGGCATTAGATTATACTATAAATATATAATATTGGATTTAGTTTTTAAATTTTTTCTTCTGATATTGCAACGAAAAAATTAAAAAAAAAAGAAATGGCAATCAGTTTTTGGAATCTCAGATTGTGGACAGAAAGCAGATTCCATATTTGAAAAATTAAAATAAAAGCAATTATTAAACAAGTATAAAATATCTGATTATAAAAAAAATACAGTTTAAAATTTGAAGAAGTATATGCTAATATCATTCGTTGTCTTTTTTTTTTTTGTCTATTCTTCTGGGAGTTTGCCAGTCTGAGTCTTTGATTTGTTTCTCTAGATATTGATTTTGAATTGTTATGTTTGTTAAAATAATTTGTATTAAGGCGACCAAAAAAAAATTGTATTAATTTAATTTGATGGTTTCAAACTTGTTTTCTGTTATATACCCAATGAATATTATAAATATTTAAATATATATATAATTTGGTTTTTCATTTTTTTTTCATAAAGAATGAATGCGTTTTAAATTAAAGTTACTTAAATTCATATATTATTTCACATAAGATAAAACCTATCATCCATCACTACAAAAAATTTCACTTTTGGTGACGGACTAAATCCGTCACTAGATGTCAATTATCCAGAGGTAAATGTCACATATACATTGACCTACGGACATATGCTCCGTCAATTATGTAAGAAGAATAACAATGGAATTTTGCCTGTCACTAGAACCTTTACCTACAGTTTACATACTTCTACCTACAGTTGGGTGTGGTTGTAGGTGAAAGCTTTTCTGTGTTTCTAGCTATGACTTATGATGACTGTGGGTAAAAGCTTTATCTTATAGCCACCACTAATAACTATAGGTAATGGGTAGTAGTAATTTTTTAACTTCTACCCACGGTCACCATTACAGGATGTTATTAGAAATTAAATTTCCATTAATTTTATTATTTTGAGATTTAGTTAATATAAATTAATGATATATTGATAGAACTTAAAATGACATTTTAACACTAAATTTAATATCTTAATAAAAATTTGATATTCATTGAAAAAATATTAATAGTAATGGAAATACTAAAAAATTCATTTTTAATTTAAATAAAGAAAGAATTAATTTAAGTATTTAGTGACCTCCCAAATATTTCTAAATACTAACTTATTTAGAAATAGTTAACAATTAAGCTTAATGCAAATTCCACAAGAAATTATACAATTCAGATTCATATACTAGAAATATTTTTGTACATGTACAAGTTCCCACTTCTATATTCTTGATATCCACAAGTAAAAAATTTAAAGACAACCACATTTGTAAAGTGTTCAGATTCAGCCTAAAATGCATTTACAATTGAAAAATGCTAAATTTATTAGTATCTCTAATCTAATCAAACATGTATCATAAAGAAATCGACCAACACTCCAAGACATGATGTTGATGATGTTGTGATCGACTCCAAAACCAAAAAGCTAAGAACTGAAACACAAAATTAATACTTTATCAAAATTTAAAAGCTACACACCAATATAGTCAGGAAGGAATAATGGTAAATAAATAGAAATCTACATATCAATTTAGACCCTCAACTAGCAACAAAAACGAATATCAATTAACTCTAATTACTCTCAGAATTAACTCTAATTTTATCAATCACTTCCAAACCTCTAATTGAACAAATATTTGGGAGAGTTCTCTTCTCGCCAATGAGTGCAGCAGACTGATCCATCACACCCCTATAGTTTGCAATCACAGTAAGACAAGCAGCATATAGAAAATATAAATATAAACTACTTGAAAATGTTTTTACTCAAGTAACTCATGATAATATTCTCCGGTACAATATCTCTATTAACTTTTAAAAATAAAACATACACATTTCAGTGCATCCTGTATTACTATATTGTGCAATTTCGGAGAAACAGAGAAGTCATGCAAAGTAGTTGTGTGTCAAGAACGAAGCAACTGATGGTCACAACCAAGATCAAGAACGGAGCAACATGACAGTAATATTCATTTAGCAATCTCTATAATATATTATATGATAAGCTTAGGTAGAGGACAATACATGAAGCCATAAAGCCATTGGCTGATCAATAAAAAATTCTTAGATATGCATTTTAGTACAGTAGTAGATATGTTACAAAGTTAGTGCACCCTTCCTTCCAGATGATCACATTCACACCCCTCTTTCTTTGACTTAAGCAAGGAATATATCTCTTTTTTAATAAAGCAGAGAGCCAAGTGGAACTATAAATATTATTAAGTGCTAATAGACCCTCTAAATCCACCTTAATTAAATTATAGTGAATCCCCTCTGATTGAGAAGTTTTAGGGGTATCTACTACAATATGAATGAGTTTTTTTTATATCAAAACATTGCATGAGAGACGACTTTCTTTTATCCAACTTTTCTTTTAAATCTTTTATTATATTGTGTTATTGACCCTTGGGTTCCCTTATGCTTTCCATGTACTATAAAACTAGTTATTTTAATAGTATAATGCATGTTGGAACCTAAGAGATTACTATAAAAGGAAGAGAGGCCTAACAACTAATCAGTGCATTTCTACCCCAAAAAATCAAAGACATTAATTTCTTTCCCTTAGCTAAGAGAGATGGAAAGGGATGTCTGTGATCTTTCCCCTGCATGGGATGGTGATAATGGCAATTCTGTGGAGAAAAGGCTCAGGTTATTTGGCTTTGAGCTAAATCCATCAAAGAAATTGACAATCTTAGGATATGCAAAGAGTATATACAGATCTGCAAAAAAAAAAAAAAAACAGAACAGGGTCCTATTTTTCAACCCTATGCGACCTGATCATATAAATAACAACACAGGAGACAAAATCTACAATGTAAATAGGATCTTTGAAATTGATATATTCTCCTTAAGACAGAAAAAGGAAAATGGAGAACTACCCAAAATTGGAACTGCATTTAAACAACTTGAAAAAAAAATATTCTCCTCTCACAATCAAGTCTAATTACTCACCAGTGGAATCATTTGTAGCACTTGCAACCTCATGTACCTAAGTGAAAAATGTATTTCTTTTGTAAAATAACATATCATTGTTAAATTTCTTGAAAAAGTTAAAATATAACAGTTCATACCTCTTTTACTACAGCTTGCAAAATAACACTAATCTGTGGATTTTCTGAAAACTGTGTTTGAAGAACCGAAAGAAGATTTCCAAATAGATTCTCCAACTTTTGAAGTCTAATCTCTGCATCTGACCTTTGAGATGAAGTATTTGAACTTGGTTGATGTGGAAGCTTGCCAAGACAGCGCACTCGCCCTCTTTTTTCGGGCCCTTTCACTTTTCAGTAGATATCACTCGTCCAATTTGTAGAATCTTGTGAATTTTCTGCTTCTGCCATATGTTTTTTTAGCTTATCCTACATAAAACATTTTATCTTGAGATGCCAAGTTCAACTACAACCCATTACCATATAATCAATCATATTGGTAATTCAATTTATGTAAAAAATATTGAACTTCTTACAATCACAACAGCTGCCTTTTCATTCACAATGCTCCCGTCATTTTGAGTTCGAGTATCAATATAAATTTGGGCTCGTGAAGGTCGCACTCCTTTAGCCTTTGTTGTCTAACATTAGTAATAAAAGTGTCAACCATTTTATTTGAATTAGTAAGAAAAAATACTAAAAGAAACAGACCATCTCATGAATTAGCCTTGGAAGATTCTTGGTTCCCATGCAATGTATATCGTCATATTTTGAGTGATTCCTTTTGTTGATGTTACTTATGTCCTATAACCAGTGATTAAAAAAATCAAGAATAAAACAAGCATATATCAAATAATTGTTATATTAAGCAAAAATTAATGACATTATACATATACCTGTCCCTTTTTGGAACACCAATGATGTACTAAATCACGATATTGAGAAGGATCAACCCTTGTATCAGGGATGTTGGCAACCATTTCCTCCTCGGTCTTACTTGCATCATATCCCTTGTTTTTCAAATCATACTTGAATTGCCTCCACTTAGCACTCATGTTATCCTTTATTATTTGCTTTGTTTGCTCAGTCAATTCAGGAACAAATTGAAACTTACTCTATCCTACAAAATTATTAGCCAAAAAACAATGTCAAACTTATTACCAAAAGACAATATGTTAACTAAAATAAAACATATAAAAAATTACATAGTACCTGAATCAATTCAAAAATGAACTAAACAAAAATCCGAATTAAACAACAGGCAACAACTTAAAAAATGAATTAAATAGTAGACAACAGCAGCAGACAACAAACAAAAATGAATTAAACAGCAGACAGCAGCAGAAAAAATGAATTAAACAGCAGACAACAACAACAGTAGACAACAACAACAACAGACAACATACAGCAAACAAAAAAGCAATGTCAAACTTATTACCAAAAAACAATATGTTAACTAAAATAAAACATATAAAAAATTACATAGTACCTGAATCAATTCAAGCATATTAGTAATATAAGACTCGGGCATGTCTTTCCAGCAAAGATAATTGATAGGAGCACATTGGTGCCTCCTTACCATGCTACCTATAGCATTCAATAAAGTTTTTCCTTCCCATCCCATAGGATTTCCCAAAGGATCTACTTCAACAAGTATGAATTCTCCATCCGGTATGTCCCACACATCTAACATATGTGTATAACCTCTAGTCCTATTTTCACCTATGGGATAGTGTTTTAGTTATTCGATGCTCCAAGTACTCCAAATTACGTACATTAAGAACCTAGCCACATAATTCTTTGAAGAAATGACAAAGATCAGCTATAGTTAAACCCACTTTGTTAGGCAAACAACCTCTCATAGCTATAGGGAAAAACTCTTGCATTAAAAGATGACAATCATAACTTTTGAGACCAAATATCTTGCGTTGCTTCACTTGCACACATCTTGAAATATTACATGAATATTCATCCGGTGCTTTTATTGCTTTGAGAACTTCCAGAAATGCTTCTTTCTCATTTGATGTCATTTGGTAACAAGCTCTAGGCAAATATCTTTTCCCTTTACTCTGATGCATCTTTGGATGTAGCTGACTTCTTATGTTCATGTCTACAAGGTCATAACGTGCTTTATCATTATCCTTTGATTTTCCTTCTAATTAAGTGCAATAAAGTTCCAACAATGTTATCACAAACATTTTTTTCGATGTGCATCACATCAAGATTATGACGAAGAACATTATGTTGCCAATAAGGCAATGTGAACAAAATGCTTTTCTTTTTCCATGGTGATCCACTCCCAATTCCATGATCTTGCAATTGTCTCAAGATAGCAGCTCCAGTAGGTAACTCAGGTGAAGCTCTAAACTTTTCAGTTTCATCAAAATCTCCTTTATTGTATCTCCATCTATGGTTAGGCTCTAACCATCGACGATGAGACATATAACAAAACTTTCTACTACAACGCAACCACTTAGAGGCTGTTTCAAAACCACAACATGGACATGCATACTTACCTTTGGTACTCAAACCAGACAAATTTGTATATGCAGGGAAATCATTAATAGTCCACATGATTGCAGCACGCATTTGGAATGACTCTTTTTTGCATGCATCAAAAGTTTTCACCCCTATTTCCTATAATTCTTTTAACTCTTCCATAAGAGGCTGCATATAGACATCAAGTTTATTACTTGGACCTTTTGGACTAGGGATAAGCAATGAGAGTATAAGACAAGGGTGATTCATACACATCCATGGAGGAAGATTATAGGGAATCAATATAACAGGCCAAGTGCTATGGGAAATTGTCATAGTTTTGAAAGGATTAAAGCCATTAGAAGCCAAACCCAGTCGAACATTACGAGGGTCACAAGAAAAAGCAGAATATCAATGATCAAAATCCTTCCAAGCAAGAGAATCCGCGGGATGTCTCATGAGTCCATCCTTAGTTCGACCATATTCATGCCATGTCATAGAAGAAGCTGTTTTTGATGATGAAAAAAGTCTTTGTAGTCTAGGTTTAAGAGGAAACCATCAAAGAGTTTTTGCAGGTGTCTTTTTTCTACCTTCAACATCAGCAGAGTTGATTTTCCATCTTGAGAGGCCATATTCTGGGCAAATTTGAGCATCAACCAAATCCCTCCAATACAATATGCAATCATTAGGGCAAGCATGAATTTTTTCATATCCTAAACCCAATCTTGAAATAATCTTCTTTGTATCATAAAATGATTTGGGTAAGGTATTTCCTTCTTGAAATGCATCTCTCAATAGTTCTAACAACATTGAAAAGCTTTTGTCACTCCAACCATTTAGACACTTTAGGTGTTACAAGTGTACAATGAAGGATAATTTTGTAAACTTCTTACAACCAGGATATAGGTTTTGTTCTGCCTCCATTAACAACTGATAGAACTTATCTGGATTATTTCCCTCTTCGGACTATTGAACATTGTGTTCATTTACAAATGCTTCAGAACTTCCATCCTCCATATTTGAGTATGTATCATCATTCTCATTAGTTGTATGCATTGTAAAAGCATCATGAATTAATGTGTCCATGTCATGATCAAACTCCGCTTCTACTTGTTGTGTACTCATAGAATTAGAAGAGCTAGCTTGTTCACCATGAAAAATCCAATTAGTATATCCCTTTAGAAACCCATGGTTGATTATGTGCTCATAGACATCCACTCGAGAACGCCACTTGTAATTGACACATTTGATACAAGGGCATAAAATTTTTCCATCCAAAGGTGATTTCTCAAATGCAAAATCAAGAAAATTTAGAGCCCCTCTAATGTACTTCTCTCTAGCTTGAGAATTGTCAAATATCCAACTCTTATCCATTAGATACAATAAACTGAAAAACAGAATTGAAAGACATAATAAATAACAAAAATAACATTATATTCACCAATGGTTTAATTTGTAGTACTCTGTGATTTGAATTTAGGTGTTTACCTTGTCGTTTCCAGCTTCTTTTATTGCTGCAATGATCTTCACTTAAATGTCTATTAATAGCCTACCAGCTGCATAGATCACAAATTTAACAAGCATGTAAGTCAACAATATAGATTCATAATTGGAAGAGAGCACAACATGGAAGAGACAAGAGAGTTTTGAACAGAACATTAAAGGGCAGCTAAGCAGAGGCTAAGACAGCAGTGACAAGCAGCAAGTGGGAGTGTAAACAGTGAGCAGTGGTTGATCTCTTTTCAATTACTTCCAGAGAATTATAATATAGTAAATTATTCACACTATTGTCCATTATAAGATCGATAATTAAGGAATTAGATCTTTGATTAATATTCCCCTACTCACAAATACGTCATCCTATATTCCCCTACCACACGACCTTGTTTGATTCACAAAAGTGCTATATACTGAACTCAGCATATGAAAAAACATATATTATTATTAATTAATTTATTATAATATCAGAATCATAGAGCTAGCAAAGGATTCATGATGTTGTAATGAAGGCTTCAAAAGAATTTCAACAAGCACGCATGGTTTTGGAGGAGCAGCTATCAGAGACCAGTAAAAGGCTTGCTAAATCTGGGACTGAAAATTCTCATCTTAATAAATCTATTATTGATAGAGAAAAATTGATTGAAGATCTGAAAAGAAAATTGGTTCAAGCAGAGGCAGATCATAATGCATTGATGATTAGATTTATTCTAAGGTTTATGTATTATAGAGCCACCCAATGTTTATAATTAATTTAATTAAATTGTTCTCTCTCGCTCAACTCGTTTGAGTTAATTTCAAGTATGTATTATAGAGCCACCCAATGTTTATAATATGTTGAAGAAGAGAATGTGATGACGATCATAATAATGATTATATAGGTGGAACGGAGGGAGGGTGGGGGCAAAGAAGGACAAAGTGAGAGAGTAAAGTGCCTCGAGAAGGAAAGACAAAAACTTTGGGCTAAGATGGTTTGAAAAAGAAATTCAATTTTCTTATTTTTAACAAGTGTTTTTTTAAAAAAAAAAACTTTCTCGAATTCAAGCTCATTATGTTAAATATTTCACCAGACAAATTGTTTTTACCCAAGTTCAAATGCATTAAAGCTTGCCAATGCACCCAATAGTGACCAAGATCACCAGATAAAACATTGTTTGAAACATCAAGTACGGTTAACTTAGCAGAATCAATTGTTTCACATAAAAGGGAGAAATTGGTCCAAAAATTGTGTTATTGGCAATATTCAGCACTTCAACATTGGCAGACACACTTGGAAGGCTACCCTTGAATAGATTAGAACTCAGTTTATGATGCTGGAATTTAGGAAGATGTTAGATAGATCTCCACTTATCAGATTATGAGACAAATCCAGGAATTCAATTTGCAAAGTCCAATTCCAAAACCCACTCGGAACCAAATCTGAAATACCTGCCTTGGACATTGTCAACACCTTGACAAAATTTTGCATTTTTAGCCATGCTGGAAACTTAGGCCCTACTCCACAGGAGCTCAGTAAAACATATTCAAGTTGAAAAGGGGGAATCCAAGTAGAGTTGACACTGAGGAACACGTTTGTTGAAGACAAACGTAGTTCCTTTAATTTTGAAAGTTTTACAAGATGTAATTCTCTTATTGATCCTTCCAACAAATTGGATGACTAAGATAAGAGAAACCAATCTATTTTTGGTAAAGTTGACCATGTAGATATTGTCTCAAAAGATAAGAGCACTAACACTGTAACACCCACGTTTTACCGTTTTTGCCGTTTTGAGTGTTTTATTGGATTTTGAATGATTAAAATTATTTTTAATCATCAAAATTTATATTTTTGGATTTAGCATTGAATTTCCTAGTTTTAGGAATTTTCTGGGAATTTTTGGGTTTTTTTGTGAAAAATGACCTTTTTGCCCTCCTGTACCTTGACCCGGGCTCGAATACTCTTGATCCGGGCCAGAAAAATTGCACAAGCCTTCTCTTTTTCTCCTCAAAGACCGTGCAACCAGCCATGAATGCATGAAGAGACATTTGCTTTTTCTTCCTTTCCACTCAAGCTTTGTGTAAGAAAAAGGTGACTTGATGGCATTAAAGACTTGATGGCATTACATCACCACTTCATTTTCACCTTTTTCCTACATGCAAGCTAGAAACTCTCTCATTTCTCTCATTTTCTTCTCCCTTGGCCGCGGCACCATCATCCTTTTCTCTCCCAAAATTTCCATCTTTCCATAAACACCACCAAGCTTAGGTTCCATTTTTGAGTCTAAGCTTCAAAAACACTAGCCTTCTAGCCTTGAAATCCTTGTTGGAGACTAGGAGGAGGACCTTTGAGGGGCTGTTTTTGGAGCAAAAATCTGCACATTTTCTCTTGGAGATTTGAGGTAAAGGGGGGGAGAACTTGAACTCTAGTAGGAAATGTAACTAGAGTCAAGGATTTGCCCTTGAATCCTTGCTTTTTGACCTTATTTTCACTTGAAAAATCCTATCTTTTGTACTTATTTTGCATGTATGTTCTTGGATCTTTTGAGCTGGATTGGTATTGTTGTTTGCATGTCTATTTTGATGTTAGAAATGTATCTATTTGGTGGATTTGGGTGCATGCAAGCCAAGTTAAAAATTTTGCAAAAAAATCCTCTCTTTTTTTTTCCTCTTTTGCTCTCGGCCAAAGAGAGAAAAATGGGTTGCATGTATTCTAAATTTGTTTTGATGATTGTAATGTGTTTATATGATGATTTGATGAACATGCATGTGGTTGGTTGGAATTACAAAATTATTTTGGTGATTAATCTTGAAAAAATGGCATTTTGAGCTTAAAAATGAAAGTTTAAATCTTGAAAATGTGCATGGATGATTTGAATGGATTGAATGTGTTAGTTGTTGTTTGGAATGTATATACATGATTATGTGAGATTTTGGTAAAGATTGGATGATTGGGAAAGTTAAGGTTTTGATGAACATTCAAGCATGTTCTTGAAGTTCATGTGAGTTCTTGATGAAATTCATCAAGAATGTCCTTTTTGATCTTAAAAAGATCAAAAGGATGTTTAAAACATGTTTTTGGGCTAAATTGGCCCAAAAGGGCTAAAGAATAAAATTGTAACAAAAAGGACTAAATTGCAAATAAGATAAGTTTTTAAAATAAGTAATAAAATTCGGATTTTCAATTTAATTAAAATAAAAGTATGTTTAAAAGTCATATTTTTAATTTATTATGAATAAAAATGGGCTCTCATGGGTCCAATAACCTTTAGGCTTTTTGTTTAGGTCCAAAGCCTTCAAAAAGAAAGTCAAAACTCAATTTAAAAGATAATTAAAAATAATTAATGAGTTTGGACTTAGATTAGTGTTGATCTCCAATATTAATCCAAGTTGTGAAAGTTAAACTTAGAATTAATTAATGGACTAAATTAATTTAATCACCTAAGTTGATTAACCTAATTTATTTGAGTTAATTAAGGATTAATTAAGTCTAAATATAATTAATCTTAATATGAGTGTTAATTAAGTAATTAATCGCTAACGACGGTTAAGAACTAATTAATTATAAATAATCTTAATCAAACGTAATTAAAAGTCCTAATCCAAGATTTAGGAGGAGATTAAGGGATAATTAGAAATTAATTAGGATCTTAAGTAGGGATTAAGACTTAATTAAAAAGGACTAAGATTAACTGTAACCCGATTAATGGAAACTAGTTATAATTAAAGGATAAGCCTAATCTTAATTAGTTATACAAAGAGAATTAGGATTAATAATGCCTTTCATAAGACACATCCATAAGTCTTAGTAAACTATAGGACTTAAGAGAATGTAATTATCAATAACGTTAGTACAAACTACCTTAAAAGATTATAACCAACACTTCTCTCCTTCATAAGACTTGAGAAGCTTGGCAAGAGAGTGTGATCTGGTTTCCCTTGTGAAGAAAAGATGTTGAGTCAGGCCGTGCCACGGTAAAGTGGTGACGTGGAATGACCAGTGGGCTTTGCCTATAAAGATGAAATACTGTAAGTATTAATTGTGTGACATGCATCATAAAGCATGAAGGATGATTATGGTTTAAAAACCTTACGACCTATATGACAATAACACTCTAGTACAGTGTGAAACTGGTAGGGACGGGTGCACTGGGTTTTGCAAAGAACACCAGCGGGTCCCATAGAGGACGCCAGCCCTGAGGATAAGTCGAGTCCCGAAATGGCTCAAGTGACGTAGGCTCGCCCCTACTGTCGGACAAGCGGGGTACAGGCTTGACTATCCTGTCGCTCTCAAGTTTTCATCGATCAGTGAGTTGTCTGGAAGTCAGGGATAATCGTCTTGGCCAGAGATTGAGCAATGCTCCAAGTACTATTTGCTAGTACAGACAAAACTCCTGTGACATTGTCCATATATGGTCGAGCAGTTGCTGTGTGCTCTGCAGTTGGTGATATTTTCCCCGGGCCCTCATGCATTGATCATATGCATCATGACAGTATAAATTATATCTCTGTGATTGTGATTGTGATTGTGTTTGTGATTGTCCTGTGAATGCTCTAGTTACTGTATTCTACTTGATATGAGTTCATGGGATGTTCTCACCCTTCCTTTCTCTACTTCTGTTATTTCCCCATCGTTGTATTTCTTCGTCACGTCGACAGTCGGTGTTGGAGAACTTCAAGATGTTAACTATGAGAGTCCAGCTGAGATGGGAGCCACGGGGCCAGTGGCGAGTCACCGACATCCCTAGACGTTGCATGTTTACAGGGGAGGTGCGCGTTACTATTTCTCATTCCAGCCTACCCCTGGTTCTGGAGATTGACTTCACAGTGCCGGTGATTCTGGAGTTCGAGACGCCACCTGGACTTAGGCGCTACACCACTTTCCTTAACCGCCATCGTCGTTCCACTCCGTTTTCTTCATCACCATCTTCACGGATGGCACTTATGGACGAGCCAGATTCCCCTCGTTACTCTCCCGGTCCAGAGGCATCACCTCCACAGCCCGCGCGTCCTGGTGTTTTTGGTCGTTCCCCTCCGAGTGAGCCCGAACTAATCATGATTGACGACACTACATCCGGGGATGAGGATCCAGAGGAAGACCCGGAGGAGGACGCTGAGAGTGAGGAGCCGGAAGAAGATTCTTCCGGTGACGACCCCTCGGAAGACTTTGGGATGATCAACCTTGGAGGCACTGGAGGGAGGAGCCGCGGGTGGATCTCTGCTGGGACAGACAACGACGAGTAGGGTAGTTTTGGGTGGAGTAGTTATGAGTCTAGCGTGTAGCAGCTCTGATTAGTGGCCTCTCATTTTGTTTTGGGTTGGGGTCTTATTTATATTCTACTGCTAGAACTCTTGTTTTGTATGGTGGTGTTGTTATCTTGGGGATCACTTTGACACTATGGCATGTATATATATGTTCATTACGTTTCCTTCATATGATCGACTTTATATCTGCATGTATGTCGTGTATGTATGTGGAATGATTATAGATGTTTTTAGAAAATGAATTTCAGACTTCAGGAAAGTACATTTTTATGAATACTTAAAATGGAACTAGGAAGTAATAAGTTGATGATGGCTAAGCCCTTTCAAAAAAAAAATATTCCAGTATTTTCTAAGTTTTAAAACAGTAAGTTCGACGGTTACGTTTCGTAATATGATATTCTTAGCAATACAACTAAGGGTGTCGCAAACACTGCTTGGAAAGAGAGTATTTGGAAACAGACTCAATGACTGTCACATAGATAGAGTATTTGGAAAGAGGCTCAATGACTGTCACATAGATAGAGTATTTGGAAACTCTTTGATGTCGAAGTCCAATTTCGTTGGAAACTCTGACACTGAAAATAAGAAAAAATACAAATGTAAAGTAAAACACATATCACCACAGAGAAACCTATTCACATCCATAATTTCAATGATTATTGATTACTAATATAAAATTAGGACTGCTAATTAGATGCAGGAATGAGTTACTAGGGAATTAAGAGCCAGAGCAGCCCAATGTGTATAACTAGAGCCACAAACCCAATCCATGCAATGTTTTGATTAGTTGTTTGGTTAATTAGTGTGAGAAAATTAACCAACCTTCTATTTTACAATCTGAGATTTAATTAATACATCAGTTACTTAATATATCTCTTTCAATAGAAGTAATGAAGCACTTCAGAAGTGAAAAACAGATGGAATCATTGTCATGCAAAAGTGTTGGACCTTCAGACATAATCCTTATGGATGACTTTGTTGAAATGGAAAAATTTGCAGTGGTCTCTGCTGATAAAGACTCTGAAATTTCTCATGCTTCTTTAGAAGCAAATAATGAAATAAATGGATTTTCAGAGACTACACCAAACGATATTACCTCTGAAGTGATAGGTAAGGAGATCATTCCAGTGTCTGATCATTTGTCAGAGTTCTCAACATCAAATCAAGAGCCAATGACATGCAAAAGCTTTAAATTAGTTTATATCAGAGTTTTCCTATATCCAGAGTTTTCACTCTAGCATACCAGGTGTCTCACCAAAACACAATGAGGAAAATGAGAAAACAGTGGCCATCAAAGTAGCAAATCCAGAATCTAGATAAGGTCTCAGTGCATTCCATAACGAGATAGATTTTTCAGAAATCAAAATGCATATAAAATATCATATAACTTGAAATTAATAGAAGAATAGAAACTCACAAATGCTTTAGATCTATCGAACAGAGTGAACTGGAGACTATCACTGGAGTTGAATCAAACAAGCAAAAGCTTCATCACCAAAAGGTTCAGATCTGCAAATGAAACAAGACCTAGATGAATTTTCCATTGTTTCAGAACTTCAAAAGCTTCATATCTACAAATCAAAATCTTACCTAGAGAACGATGAACAAGAACGAGAATGAGAATCGTGATGGAGAATGAGAGAGAATGAGAGTCAGTGAAGTGAAGAGAGAATGAATCGAACAAGAAGAATGGACGATGAGAGAGAATCCGCGATGGAGAATGAGAGAGAATCAGTGATTGGGAATGAGGTGAGTAAAGTTAGAAATGCAAGTGAAAGTGAAGAAATTTTTTAGCTATGGGGGACAATTGTTTAGCTGTGGGTAAAGGTATTAACTAAACAAACAGTGACAAAAAAATTAAAAAGTGTAGGAAAAGTTTTAAAGTTTCACCGATTAATACTTAATTGGTGGGTAAAAATATGTTTTAATGATGAAAAGTGAGTAGTCAGTGAAGGAGACCGTAGGCATATGACTTTTTTTTTGTAGTGCATAAATATATATAAGATATTTTACATGAATTAGTAAACATTTATACTTTGCTTTTAATCCACAAAATTAAATGCCATATGATATATATAACTAAATGTGGTTCTTTCATAACATTTCCTTCTTTTTTTCATATATATAATTAGTCAGGTACCCCATGCGTTCGCACGGGTCAATACGTTAGTGTGTTCGTAGTAACATTTTTCTAAAAATAAAATATATTTCATAGCAAATATATAAATAATTATATTTTTTTGTAAAAATAAGGAATTAAAAGCAAAAGAGAAAAAAGAAAAGAACAACTAATCACAAGACTCTACTCCTTGGAAAAACAATCTCCTCTAGCATCAGCTAGCACAAGCTCAGGAAACTCATCTACTAATTAAATCAATGACAACAACTGAAGAGGATCCAGAATGAGCACCCTTCTTAGCCAAAGCATCAACACATTAATTGCATTCTCTTGGTATGTGATTGATCTCAATAGTCCAATTCAATTTGACAAAGCTTTGAATCTCTCTGATAATATCAGCATGCTTGTGGAAGAAAGGAAGAGAACCCTTGATCAAAGAAATAGCTAATGTAGAATCAGACCAACATTTGATCCTCCTATAACCTTCCTCCGATCCCAAACAAGTTGCAGACCATATTTAATACCATTAAGCTCATCTTACAAATTGTTTGAATCCTCAAGAGATCCATAAAAGCCTTTCAACCATGTACCATTGCAGTCACGGAGAAGTCCTCCAAAACCAGCAAGCCCAGTACTGTTGAAGTAGCTGTCATCTGTAATAAGGGCAACAAAACCAGGCATAGGTGGAATCCATCTGATTAGCACTATTTCTGATGTAATGGAGCTTTGCATTGGAGAGAAAACATTCTTGAATAAATGTTGTAGGCTATGAATTTTCCGAAGAACCTGAGCTGTAGGAATAGCATGACTTGTGAAGACTTTCAAATTCCTAGCTAGCCATAACTCCCATATAGCAGTCAGGAATTTAGTTCCAAAGTTTCTACTTGACTAGAGAAGCCAATCTTAAGAATTGGAGATTGTCATAAAATTGCTGTTAAAAATGCAACCAAGTTGTTCCCAAATTCTGAGGGCAGGGGGACAAGATCTAAGACAATGAAGTTCATTCTCATATTCTAGATGACAGTCAATGCAGAGTGGTGAAGCAGTTATGCTTCTATGATGCAGTTCTTGGTCGGGAGCCTTTCTCTAGCTGTTAGGCAAACTATGAATTTGACAGATTCACTACAAGGAAGCTTCCAAAACCCATGACCAAGCTTTGTCATCAATCTGATGTTTGTGCTGACCCATTTGTACCCTTTCGTAGCCTTGTACTGACCATTAATAGAGTTTTCCCAAATGAGAAGATCAGGAACACCAAAGGATAACCTTGGTTTATGGAAGTAATTTGCTGACAGATTGATTCTGGTAATTAAATTAGTCCACAACCTTTCTAAATTCCATGAATTCCCATTCCACATATCACAAACTTTCAAATCAATGTCATGAGTATTGATAAAGGTGAATGCATCTCTCAAGAGGCCAGTGGGAAGCAAGGGATCAAACATAAAGTTTGAAGATCCACCACCAATCCTTGCAGAGAAACCATCTTGAAGAATGGAATCTGATTTTTGTATTGATCTCCACCCAAAAGATGTACCCTTGAACTGATTGAAAACTTCATGACCAGTCCCATACTTGGCACCAAGCATCTGAATCCATTATTTGGATTCATTATTTTGTAAAATAGAGGAAGCTATCTTCCCAAGTAGAGAGATATTTTGGAAATTGGCAACTCTAACTCCTAAGCCACCTTTTTTCTTAGGTTGTGTAATGATATCCCAATTGACAAGATTCACTCCTGATGATCGAGTTGTTCCCTTTCCAAATAAATTTTCTAGCTAATCTATCCAAGGATTCATATATGCTTTTAGGGAGCAACTGAATTAGCATAGCATAAGATGGAATTGAATTAATAATAGAGTTTACAAGAGTCAACCTTCCTTCTTTATTGAGCAGCTTTCCCTTCCATGAGGCAAACCTATGGTTGACCTTATCCAGAATATGCTGGAAATCTGAATTTGTAGTCCTAGTCATGAAGATCCTAAAACCCAGGTACTTCTCCAGAGATCTAGTAAGTTGAATCCTATTCGGTTGAGTTAATTTTTGCTTCCTTGCCATAGGTATTGCTGAAGAGCAGAAGGCTCTATATTTCTCAAGATTTACCCTGAAACTAGAAAAGTTACAAAAATGTTAAACAATCTGTGGGAGAAACCTAACCTGTGCAAGTTTAGCTTTAGCAAAAAAAGCACATCATAAAAAAAAAGGTGAGATACCCCATAACATTGAGGAGATAATTTAACAGGAATTAAAGACCTATATCTACAGCACCTAACAATATTGCTCCAAGTTTTTCCATGCGCATGACAAATAAATAAGGAGATAAAGGGTCACCCTGCCTTAATCCCTTTTTTTGGAGAAAAAGGACATTTCCTACCATTCCAAAGAAGAGTAATGGAGGTAGTAGAGATACTATTGAGAATTAGAGAGATTGTTATATCAGGAAAACCATATTCTTGTAAAACCTTTTGAAGAAAGCTCCAATACACTCTATCATAGGCTTTTCAAGATCTAGCTTGAAGATAATGTTTCCTTTTTTACTTCTAGATCTTTTCATGTGTAATGATAATGTTTCCACCAGGCTTAGGCTTTTCAAGATGAACCACTTCTTGAAGGATAATTGCATTATCAAATGTGCTTCTTCCTGGAATGAAGCTAGCTTGTAAAGGGCTAATCAACTCCTGCAAAATAGGTCTTAATCTATTGACAAGAACTTTAGGAATTAGTTTATAAATACAATTGCACAAGCTAATAGGTCTTAACTCCTTAAAGGAATTAGGCCTATCAATTTTTGGAATCAGAACCATTAATACTTCAGCAGCTGATATATCAGGGAACCACTCTTGTGGTAAAAGTTTCCCTAACAAATTTCCAGATATCATCACCAATCCAGTTCCCATACATTTTGAAGAAGATGGCTTGGAAACTGATCGAGGCCGTACTCAACCAAATAAAATGAATTAAAGTGCAGTAGGTTGATTAACCCAAAGTCGTCTCTCTCAAGGAATCCAATTACAAATTCAGAAATTCAATTTCACAGCAACTCACACACACATTCAGGGGATTTTGTTTGTTCATGATAGTTTCCAATTTTCAAAAACAGAATTCGAAATTCCTAATTCAATTCAACAAAAACAGATTGATTCACAAGCTCATTCGCATTTGGATGTCTCACGGATTCAGAGATTTATTTCAATTTCCTTAGCAAATCCGAATTAATCAATGAAGCATAAATCAATTCTTAACAATCTCATACAAAGATTAAGCAAATTTGTATCAAGAACCTAATCCCTAACCTATTGAATTAAGCAAACAGTAGATACATTTTAGGATTAAGCAAACTAAAATGTGATGAATTTCATATCATGAATAAAAAACCGAATTCAATAAGCATTCATCCAATTCAAGATTCAATAACCTAGAATTCTAGAGATTAGGAGAAGAAGGAATTTGCACAGAAAATTAAAATTCGAAATTCAATTAAAGAACCTCAACATCCAATGCTCATGATACTTGAGAATCAATCCTCAATGCTCATCCTTCCATGGAGGAAGTGGAGAATCCGAAAATACAAGTAGAAGAGGAAGAAGGAGCAAAAACGTGTGAACCAAGGAAGAGAGAAAAAGAGAGGGAAAGTGAAGAGTCTTTTTTCTAAAATCTGAAAAATGAGGGAAAAGTGTCCAAACTACTGAGAAACACACCTATTTATAGTGCCTAAATCACTAACAAACTGATTAGGCCTTAATTGGGACGAAATTAGTTAAAACAGGCCCACAAACTAATTACAAAACTAATCAAATTCGGACTTGTGACAAACAACAACAGTAGGTGATTTTGAAACAGCAACAGCTCCTAATTTCTTCATGGGAATATGGTCATATAGCCTATCAAATTAAAGCCTCGGAAGTTAGCTTTCCAATGCCACTGGAATCACTCAAATTGGACACCTATAACTCCAGATATCATCAAAACAAGACATGTAGGTCAGTAGGCTTAAAAATCCAAATTTAAACAACATTTACAGTTAAAGCCCAATTAAGCCCAATTTGGTAAATTCCAATTAAAACAGTGGACTTAATCACAATTATAGTCCAAGAAAACTAAGATTAATTATGCAAAGTGTGAATAAAAATGTGTTCATCAGAAACCACCAGGCTTAGGTGCCTTATAAGATTTCACAGAGGATAAAGCTTTGCAAACTTCATCTTTGGTCATAGGAGCAGTTAAACTATCCTTATCAATAGATGAAAACTTAGGAAGGTTAAAGGATGGGGAAATTCCCCATTTACAGAAGTTTTGCATAATAAATCCTTATAAAAGGAAACAGCTTCTTGTTGAAGCAACTTTCTTGTTGAAGCAACTCATCATCAGAACACCAATCCCCATTCGGGAGAAAAAGACCATTGGTTCTATTTTTTGCTCTTCTAGTGACAGTTTGTGCATGAAAAAAGGATGTGTTTCTGTTACCAAACTTCACCCAATTCTCTCTAGATTTTTGGTACTAAATCACTTCTTCTTGGAATAAGGCCGAATTATACTCTTGAAGTAAACTACCCTGAAGTTGTAGATGACTGGATGACCCCCCCTCTTCAAGAGCCCTATCAATACCCTTTAGCCTTTATTCAAGAGATTTCTTTCTAGCAAAGACTGAGACAAAGACCTTTTTATTGAATTTGGATGAAGCCTCTCTAACATCAGCCAAACATTGAAGAGCATCATGTTCTGAAACACTCCAAGTTGATTAAACCAGAGAAGCATACTGTGGGTGAGTGCACCGGGCAGCTTAAAACCTGAAGGGTCTCTCACCGTGAACCAAGGGTTTGCCTCCACATCTAAGTAGAATAGGATGATGATCAAAATGTAATCTACATAAGTTCTCAACCGTTCCATTGGGAAATGTCATTCTCCAACTATGATCAACAAGAAGCCTTCTATGGACCCATTTCCCCCTCTACAATGTTTACTCCATGTGAATTTTGATCCAAAGCTCTCAACATCCAGCATATTGCACACATTCAAGTGGTTAGCAAAGTTGGAGGCCCTAGAGATTAAGAAGCTTCCTCCTTTTTGTTTAAAAGAATATGATATCATTGAAATCCCCTATAAGGAACCATGGTTTTTCAATTAACAACCTTAAATTCTCCAAATTACTACATATAATCTCTCTATTAGAAAGAGCAAGACTTGCATAGACTCCAGTGCAAACCCATATATCATTACCAGCATAAATCTCAAGAGTTATAGCTTGGAACAAGCATTAATAACAAAAAAATTAAAGTTAGAACCCGTTAGCTTCATGGCCCAGATACCACCCATGTGCCCTTGTGCTTCCTCAATAGCAAATGGAGCATAACCAATGTTATTCCAGAAAGATTTAGTGTTGTGATAAAGGGTATAAGTCTCCAGAATGAACACTAAATGAGGCTTAAACTTCCTTAAGGAGTCCCTGATGTGTCTTTGGCTTCTCTTATTAGTTGTTCCTATAATGTTCCAAGAGAGGGCTACAAAATCTTTAAAGGCATCATCATGACAAAAATAATAAAGAAAAGGAATAGGCAAACCTGGATTAGCATTAGTGGTTTGATTTACTCTCCTTTTGTTGCAAATTACTACCTTCTTCATGCATATCATCATCTGGTTCTTTTTCCATTCCTTGTTCATGATGTTCATCATCTTTCTCAATCCCAGGTCATCATCAGGATCATCTTCATCCCTAAACCTCATTTTGTTAGCAGAGAGGATGTCCACATTTAGAGAAATCTTGATGCCATGAGAGAGGACATCAGAGCAAGGTTTATCAACATGGCTAAATTTATTAGCTGAACTCTTCAAAACTGGTTTAGAAGACACTACAGTGCTTGATATTGGCTGAGAAGGCTTATATGAAGAGTTTGATCTATGTCTCTTCTTCCTTGTATTAGGCCTAGAGGATGAAGCCACTTCCTTCCTGTTGAAGATAAGTTCTTCATTGATCATATTCCCACTTGTTGGTTTCATTTTTGAAACCTTAGGTTGATCAAGAACTTTCTTGAGTGGTGCCTCAACTTGAACTTTGACTGGGGCTTTCCCTTTGCCACGATTTGGGATAGTCTTCTTTGATCTAAATACAACCATATGAAGAGGTGCTTGACTTATATCAAGGTTGGTAGTGGTGTTGTTGTCTTTAACTGATTCAAGATTTAGGTTCTTGATGACTTCTGGCAGAAGAGGTTCTCCTTGATGAGTTTGAGTTGTATCCAGGTATGTAGAACATGATCTTGTTGTATGACCATAGAGACCACATTTTCCACAAATTAGATGCAAGCTTCCATACTCAACATTGTACTAATGATCTTGGAGCCAAACCTTTCCAATGATAGCTTCATTGAGGTTGATTTCAACACAGACCCTGGAAAATATGCCTTTTGAGACATTGAGAGTGGTTTTGTCAAATTTTACAGGTCTCCCTATCGCAGCAGCCATTTCCAGCAACACACTTTCATCATAGTACTCCAGTCTCAAGTTAGGAAACCTCACCCAAACCATTGTATTGTCAATTGAAACTTTTGAAGAGACAAAATCAGGGTACCATGCTCTGACCAAAAGGTAATGATCAAAGAGCATCCAGAGTCCTTCATTTATAACTTTGCACCTATCTTCATCAAGATCAAAGTTGGTAACATAGTGGCGATTACCAACATTAAGCTCAAAATCACGAACCAGATTTCACAACTTTTTCAGTCTTGACAACAATGTTATATATTCTATATATATCCTTGCCTAGCAATTTGATAATTATTGCATCCACCCATGATCGCCTAATTAAGATTATCCAAGATTGAGTCAGCAACATAACACCTGAGTTTGAGTCGATTGCCAGAATATTCTTCTAATTCTATTCTGAACAGATTATTCCCAATAAGATCCACCTTCTCATGTTGAACACTTGCACCATTCTTGCCAATGAGTTTGTCACGAAATGAGATGTTAGTTTTCTTTTTGAAAACTCACTTGCGCCCTATGGGTTTTACCCCCTGCAGGTGGCTCGAACACTTACTTTAGAAGTCTGAATAAGTCTCGGGCTTTTTAGAAGTCTGATAAAGCTCGTTAACCACAAAAATTTACAAAAAAATCGAGCTACCCACAAAAAGTCCACAAAAATATAGGGTTTAGACACTTATTTTGAAAGTTCAAATAACTTCCCGACTTTTAAACCCAACTCGATATAGTCCGCTACCAACATAGAGTTGGATCGGGCCGAGTAGCACGAATTTGCCTCTACCCGTAGATTGCAAATCTAACGTGCTGAACCCATACCTTTGGTCTCTTAATTAGTGCAACTTCTAGAGCACGTGGCAATTAAAAATGCTTAATCCACTATTTTTATTTTTTCCATTGGCCAGGAGGCATATTCTTTGACAAAAATAATAAACATTGCAAGAAGGGCAACGAATTGTCACGTGTAGATACTAAATAGGCAACGACTTTATTGGCTGCACTGCCTACATTATTATTTTGTTTCTACTTCACTTCTTAACACCTCCCACGTCCAAAAATTGGATCTCAAATTATTATTTTCCTATATATTTTAATTTTTTATACAGCCGTCTACTCAGTGGAATTAATATAAAGACTTTCTTAATATGCTTTAAGTATTTAAGGATTCACAGATAACATAATAGCAAAATATAATTTTTTTCATATTTTAATTTTTATCTAATAAATTTCATCCTTTACTTTTCAACAAGTATTTTAAGAATGTCATTGATAAAATTTTTAATATAATATATACTTGTGTATTGTACGTATAATTTTATGAAAGTAATCTAATCAGTACATAAAAATTAATTTGAAAATAATTTATAAATATCTTATTTTATTTAATATTTATTAATTAAATGAATTTAAATATTGATTAATGAAATTAATAATATTATTTAATTAAAAAATTATTTAAAATATAAACGACTATTTAATTTAATTTTGATTTAATATAGAAGTTGAACAATTGTGTCACGCGCGGAATGAGAAACACGCCTCGCTGGGAAAGTAGATGAGTACAGAAGTGGATAATGAACATTTTTGCTTAAGAATAATTATATTTAAACATGTTAAAGTCATACATAGAGAAAAAAAAGAGAGAGAATAGTTGGCAGCGGCGGATGTGTTGCAATTCAATTATTTAATCATTTTTTCTCAATTTTCTTAAACTTAGGATTTTTTTAGTTATGGGACAATGTTTAACTATTAGAATTTGTGTTTTTAATTTTTGAAAAGACTTTTTAACCCTTATAACCATTATCCTGTATTTTTTATTGTATTTCCCCATTTTTTTTTTCACATTTTCATTTACAATACACATGTGTCTCATTTAAAATCTACTTTATGTCTTTGAAATGAGTTAGAACGAAATACATTACTTGTTCCTATGTAGTTTTGACCTTTATCCCTCCATTCAATAAAAATAATAATAAGAAGGTACCAAAACTCTCTCTGAAGGGAGGGTACCAAATTGCGATCCTTGCCTGAAAATCACCTGTCTCGATTTTCGATCTGGCTTTTCTCCTGCACCAACGCGTGTTGCGCGTCTCCAGCACTCCCAACGGTGTCATTTTTGTGATAAATTAAAGAGAGGAAGAAAAGGTTCGATTTGGTGTGTCCAGCACTCCAGCCTGTGCAAATAATGTCTATTTTTATTTTTAATTCCTAATCAATTCATAAATTATAATGGGGTTTTTTGGCAAGATGGAAAATCATCTATCTTAATCCAATTTAAATCAATTTGGATTATATTGATTTTATTTTTTTAGGGAAAAAAAAGCCTAAAACCACCCCGAACTTTTGACCTTTTGCAAATAGGCACCATCAACTTTTAATTTGTCACAATTAATCCTCAAACGCATATTATTATTGCAATAGATCATTTCATTAATATGTAGTTAAATAATTAACATAATAAATATCAATTTTTCAATATTTTGTGTTACAAATATTAAAAACATGTAAAGGAGTAAAATTTTTAATATTTTATTATTGAATTCGGTTACATTTCAAACACATTTAAAATTCTAAAAGTGAAACATGATAGTGTGTTCTCTTATAATTTAGGTTTTTTTCTATTTTTTATTTTTTAAAATTTATTTTATATTATTTTAATATTTTAATTACAAAATCTTGAATAATTATGATTGGTTTCGTTAATTATTTAATTCTATGTTAATGAAATAACATATTGCAACAATAATAGAAGTTCAAGAGTTAATTAGGACAAAATAAAAGTTCATGGTGTCTATTTACAAAAGGGTGAAAGATTAATTTAGTAGATTTAAAGAAAGAATAAATTAAAGATTCAAATAAAATGAGAAAGAAAATTAGTGTTAATGATTTAAAGAAAGAATACCACTCTCATAAGTTCTAAGTGGAATTCACCATCCAAATTTGAGAAAGTGAGAGGATATAAAAAATCATTGAGAGGGAGAGTAAAGTGAGTGAGTGTCTCACTCTCCAAGTCGAGGTCTCAAAATTATAATATAAAGAGTTTATAATTGATTTATTAAAAAATATATTTGAGATTTTGTATTACATTTATAATATTGATTATATATTTCATGATTTATTAAATCTTCTATAAAATAATATTATAAAAAATAGTATATAACCACTCTAAACTTTCACCCTTTTGCCAATAGGCACCATGAACTTTTATTTTGTCCTAATTAACCCTTAGGGTATGTTTGTGAGTTGAATTTTGGAGGGAAAGGGAAGGAAGGTAAGGGTTTATTGGAAGTCCTTCCCCCTTTGTGTTTGAGAGTTTAAGTATTTTACAAAGTATTTTCCTTCTCTTCTCCCCCTCCTTTCTGACGAGAAATCCAAGGGTGATGGTTCGTTTTACGAATCTATATATCTAGGTTGGAATGCTCGTAATTAGGGAATTTGGGAAATGGTTTAAACGAGAAAATGGAAAAAAAGTAAGAAGATGAAATGGAAATTGATAGACGTCACACTTCCAAGGATGGAAGATAAGCCTAAGAGTTATACACACAAAGGGATGAAGGACCTATAAAACTCAATTCTTGATTAACAAGAAATTCAGAGGAACACTCTCCAATTTTTAAAATTTCTGAATTAAACTTAACTTGAAAATTTTGCATGCCTTGTACATTTTATTTATGGTCTATGCGCACCATGCAAGACTCTTTGCATTTAGCCAAATTACTACCCCTAATAATTCTCCTAATGGATAATAAAAACTTAGAGAAAAACGACCAGAAAAAATATTAAACAGTCATCCTACAACTAACTCACATGTAGCCGCCCCATTTACAAGTAATTTGTAACCAACCAACAGGAATTAAAAGGTTTATAATTCATCCATCAATTGGCCGCCCCAAATGAGAAACATAACAGCCCCAAAATTGATTGTTGGCTGCTCCATCAATTTGTAACCTCCCATGTGTTGATTGTTGACCGCCTTTAATATTGTAACAGCTCACATTTTATTTGGCTCTTAATTTTGTAACTCTTTTGTTCCTTGTGATTACTCAATCGCATTATGCCTCTTGAAACTGTCCAAGTTTCATATTTCAGCCAAAATAATCCAAGCACTAAAAAAAAAGAGTCATATGCCTACGGTCTCCTTCACTGACTACTCACTTTTCATCATTAAAACATATTTTTACCCACCAATTAAGTATTAATCGGTGAAACTTTAAAACTTTTCCTACACTTTTAAATTTTTTTGTCACTGTTTGTTTAGTTAATACCTTTACCCACAGCTAAACAATTATCCCCCATTGCTAAAAAATTGCTTCACTTTCACTTGCGTTTCTAAGTGCCTGTTTGGTTTCGCGTCTAGAAGCAATAAACGTGAGTTTGAACCGGGCAAACTTGATTTTGCCTTTGATCAAGATGTTTGGCAATATAAAAGAAACGTACGTATTTGGATGAGACGCGAGTTGAATGCAACGCTACTCTGAGTAGCTTTTGCATCCAAGAAACGCGAGTTCAATTTTGTGGGCTGACGTAATGTATCCGTTTTCTCATTTATACCCTTCCCACACGCTTGTTGAACTCAAAGCTTGTTGAATCCATCATGTCATTACAGATCATCTTGTCAAATATTCTTCCCACTTTTTTTCATTTACTTTTTATTTTTCTTTTTCTACGGATAGACATAAATATTATCATTTCAACATAGTTTTACATATATTAAGTGAATGGAATAATAATTAACTAATAAATAATCACCGACATGGTTGCTATTAATTAACTTAATGCTGATTGTTATTATATATTTCAATACTATATTATTATACTATAAAATATATTTCTTATTTGAACCTTTTTTAGTTACATACTCTCTGTTTTATAAAGTTATACTTTTTATCTCAATAGATAAAATATCATACATATATTTCATTACCATGTTAAATAGATTGTCATAAAGTATAAATTGGTGTAAATATGTTTATTTTTAATTGTTAATTTATTAACAACTATATTTAATATTAAAAAATAGAAATTTAAATAATCAACGTCATTCCTTTTTAGTAAATACAATTCTAAATGTGATTTTTATTGATATAATCCAAACAACATTCATTCTCTTAAACTCACGTTTATAAAAAGTTATCCAAACACAAAACGCATTTGTATAAACTCAAGTTTACTCAAAATCATGTTGAATGAAATCACGTTAACTCAAACTCAAGTTTACAAACGCTAAACCAAACACACACTAACTTTACTCACCTCATTCCCAATCACCGATTCTCTCTCATTCTCCATCGCGGATTCTCTCTCATCGTCCATTCTTCTTGTTCGATTCATTCTCTCTTCACTTCACTGATTCTCATTCTCTCTCATTCTCCATCACGATTCTCATTCTCGTTCTTGTTCATCGTTCTCTAGGTAAGATTTTGATTTGTAGATATGAAGCTTTTGAAGTTCTGAAACAATGGCAAATTCATCTAGGTCTTGTTTCATTTGCAGATCTGAACCTTTTGGTGATGAAGCTTTTGCTTGTTTGATTCAACTCCAGTGATAGTCTCCAGTTCACTCTGTTCGATAGATCTAAAGCATTTGTGAGTTTCTATTCTTCTATTAATTTCAAGTTATATGATATTTTATATTCATTTTGATTTCTGAAAAATCTATCTCGTTATGTAATGCACTGAGACCTTATCTAGATTCTGGATTTGCTACTTTGATGGCCACTGTTTTCTCATTTTCCTCATTGTGTTTTGGTGAGACACCTGGTATGCTAGAGTGAAAACTCTGGATATAGGAAAACTCTGATATAAACTAATTTAAAGCTTTTGCATATGTCATTGGCTCCTGATTTGATGTTGAGAACTCTGACAAATGATCAGACACTGGAATGATCTCCTTACCTATCACTTCAGAGGTAATATCATTTGGTGTAGTCTCTGAGAATCCATTTATTTCATTATTTGCTTCTAAAGAATCATGAGAAATTTCAGAGTCTTTATCAATAGAGACCACTGCTAATTTTTCCATTTCAACAAAGTCATCCATAAGGTTTATGTCTGAAGGTCCAACACTTTTGCATGACAATGATTCCATCTGTTTTTCACTTCTGAAGTGCTTCATTACTTCTATTGAAAGAGATATATTAAGTAACTGATGTATTAATTAAATCTCAGATTGTAAAATAGAAGGTTGGTTAATTTTCTCACACTAATTAACCAAACAACTAATCAAAACATTGCATGGATTGGGTTTGTGGTTCTAGTTATACACATTGGGTTGCTCTGGCTCTTAATTCCCTAGTAACTCATTCCTGCATCTAATTAGCAGTCCTAATTTTATATTAGTAATCAATAATCATTGAAATTATGGATGTGAATAGGTTTCTCTATGGTGATATGTGTTTTACTTTACATTTGTATTTTTTCTTATTTTCAGTGTCAGAGTTTCCAACGAAATTGGACTTCGACATCAAAGAGTTTCCAAATACTCTATCTATGTGACAGTCATTGAGTCTCTTTCCAAATACTCTATCTATGTGACAATCATTGAGTCTCTTTCCAAATACTCTCTTTCCAAGCAGTGTTAGTGCTCTTATCTTTTGAGACAATATCTACATGGTCAACTTTACCAAAAATAGATTGGTTTCTCTTATCTTAGTCATCTAATTTGTTGGAAGGATCAATAAGAGAATTACATCTTGTAAAACTTTCAAAATTAAAGGAACTACGTTTGTCTTCAACAAACGTGTTCCTCAGTGTCAACTCTACTTGGATTCCCCCTTTTCAACTTGAATATGTTTTACTGAGCTCCTGTGGAGTAGGGCCTAAGTTTCCAGCATGGCTAAAAATGCAAAATTCTGTCAAGGTGTTGACAATGTCCAAGGCAGGTATTTCAGATTTGGTTCCAAGTGGGTTTTGGAATTGGACTTTTCAAATTGAATTCCTGGATTTGTCTAATAATCTGATAAGTGGAGATCTATCTAACATCTTCCTAAATTCCAGCATCATAAATCTGAGTTCTAATCTATTCAAGGGTAGCCTTCCAAGTGTGTCTGCCAATGTTGAAGTGCTTAATATTGCCAATAACACAATTTCTGGACCAATTTCTCCCTTTTTATGTGAAACAATTGATTCTGCTAAGTTAACCGTACTTGATGTTTCAAACAATGTTTTATCTGGTGATCTTGGTCACTGTTGGGTGCATTGGCAAGCTTTAATGCATTTGAACTTGGGTAAAAACAATTTGTCTGGTGAAATATTTAACATAATGAGCTTGAATTCGAGAAAGAATTTTAAAATTAAAAAAACACTTGTTAAAAAAAAGAAAATTGAATTTCTTTTTCAAACCATCTTAGCCCAAAGTTTTTGTCTTTCCTTCTCGAGGCACTTTACTCTCTCACTTTGTCCTTCTTTGCCCCCACCCTCCCTCCGTTCCTCCTATATAATCATTATTATGATCATCATCACATTCTCTTCTTCAACATATTATAAACATTGGGTGGCTCTATAATACATACTTGAAATTAACTCAAACGAGTTGAGCGAGAGAGAACAATTTAACTAAATTAATTATAAACATTGGGTGGCTCTATAATACATAAACCTTAGAATAAATCTAATCATCAATGCATTATGATCTGCCTCTTCTTGAACCAATTTTCTTTTCAGATCTTCAATCAATTTTTCTCTATCAATAATAGATTTATTAAGATGAGAATTTTCAGTCCCAGATTTAGCAAGCCTTTTACTGGTCTCTAATAGTTGCTCCTCCAAAACCATGCGTGCTTGTTGAAATTCTTTTGAAGCCTTCATCACAGCATCATGAATCCTTTGCTAGCTCTCTGATTCTGATATTATAATAAATTAATTAATAATAATATATGTTTTTTCATATGCTGAGTTCAGTATATAGCACTTTTGTGAATCAAACAAGGTCTTGTGGTAGGTGATGTGGACATCAGTCAGGCAGTCAGCAGACTAGGTGGGCCCATGACAAGGGCACAAGCTAGGAAGGCTAAGGAGGCACTCCAAGTCATCATTAAAGAAGTTCCAACTCAAAGTGAGCAAAACATTAATGAAAGTCTTAAGTTCATTAATTGCACTCAAGTTGAAGAGGATAGTTTAATTGATGAAGAATCAGTTGCATTTAATGCAACTGATAATTGAAGCATTTGCAAGCCAATGATGTGGCATTGTGGGCGGCCACATTGGATGATGGTGGGCGGCCATTCTTTCTTTTAATTTGCTGAATGTTGTTTTTAATTTGTTTCAATAATAATAGGGAAGTTACAAGACAATAGACTTAATGGTTTGAATGGTTATGTTTCCTACTTGGGTGGTTACAAAACATGGATGTAATGGCATTAAACTTCATGTTTATAGCCGTTGGAATGAGCTGACTTGGTGCATGAATCTGGTCACGTTTTTGGTATGAAAGGAGCCTCATGAGTCAGCAAAAGAAGCATGAAACATGTGCAGAATTTTGATGAGTAAAAAGCCATAAAAGAGTTCCAACAAGCCATTGAATTGGAGCATGAATAGCATTGAAGTTGGCAGCCAACTCTTGAAGAATCTTAGCTGTTTGGGGCGGCCACATGAAGGCTGATTCAATAGCCAATTTACTCCATATTTGGTGTTACTTTTCAAGGAATAATTCAGCCCACATGTGCCATAAAAATCTGAATGGAAATTCGGCCATCTAAGCCTAGTTAGGTTGAGTTTTATTAGCTAAATTGTCTTTTAATTTATTTATTTCCTAGAATATGTTTAGGGTTGCATGGGAAGTGTGTAAAGGGGCATTTTGGGGATGATTTAGGCGTGTAACATAGCTGGTTGCACAACCCTAATTTCACCTTGTAAATCCTATAAATACATGCTTCATGCATGCACAAAATAAGATTGAAGTTTATGCAAAATTGCTGTCAAAATTAGAAAGTGAATTTCTTACTTAGAGAGAGTGAATTTCTCTATCTTTCTTGCTAGTCAAGAGTGAAGGTTATCAAAGGTTCATATACCTTTGTGTGATCATCTTCATGGATTTATCTTTCAATTCATGAAAGTGTGACGTCCATTTATCAGTTTTCTAGTTATTTCTTTTACTATCTGATATAATCAGTTACTCTATTTCCTCTACGTTTCTTGATTATTATGTGATTTAATCTTCAAGTATTCCTAAGGATTCTTATTGTTATTGATTATTTCCTTGTCAATTTCTTGTTTTGGTTATTTGGTATACGTACGTCAAAGAAAAGAAAAGAAAAGAAAAGAAAAATAGTTACGTACGTGCGTAAAGAAAAAGAACAAAAATATTGTTTATTTTCCTTGCAAAGCAAGAAGTGTTTACGTAAAGTTCTCTATTATTAGAAAAAATTCTAAAGTCCATAAAAATAGAACCTCAAGGTTCATATCAGTAGGGGAATATAGGATGACGTATTTGTGAGTAGGGGAATATTAATCAAAGATCTAATTCCTTAATTATCGATCTTATAATGGACAATAGTGTGAATAATTTACTATATTATAATTCTCTGGAAGTAATTGAAAAGAGATCAACCACTGCTCACTGTTTACACTCCCACTTGCTGCTTGTCACTGCTGTCTTAGCCTCTGCTTAGCTGCCCTTTAATGTTCTGTTCAAAACTCTCTTGTCTCTTCCATGTTGTGCTCTCTTCCAATTATGAATCTATATTGTTGACTTACATGCTTGTTAAATTTGTGATCTATGCAGCTGGTAGGCTATTAATAGACATTTAAGTGAAGATCATTGCAGCAATAAAAGAAGCTGGAAACGACAAGGTAAACACCTAAATTCAAATCACAGAGTATTACAAATTAAACCATTGGTGAATATAATGTTATTTTTGTTATTTATTATGTCTTTCAATTACGTTTTTCAGTTTATTGTATCTAATGGATAAGAGTTGGATATTTGACAATTCTCAAGCTAGAGAGAAGTACATTAGAGGGGTTCTAAATTTTCTTGATTTTGCATTTGAGAAATCATCTTTGGATGGAAAAATTTTATGCCCTTGTATCAAATGTGTCAATTACAAGTGGCGTTCTCGGGTGGATGTCTATGAGCACATAATCAACCATGGGTTTCTAAAGGGATATACTAATTGGATTTTTCAGGGTGAACAAGCTAGCTCTTCTAATTCTATGAGTACACAACAAGTATAAGCGGAGTTTGATCATGACATGGACACATTAATTCATGATGCTTTTGCAATGCATACAACTAATGAGAATGATGATACATACTCAAATATGGAGGATGGAAATTCTGAAGCATTTGTAAATGAACACAATGTTCAATAGTCCGAAGAGGGAAATAATCCAGATAAGTTCTATCAGTTGTTAATGGAGGCAGAACAAAACCTATATCCTGGTTGTAAGAAGTTTACAAAATTATCCTTCATTGTACACTTGTATCACCTAAAGTGTCTAAATGGTTAGAGTGACAAAAGCTTTTCAATGTTGTTAGAACTATTGGGAGATGCATTTCCAGAAGGAAATACCTTACCCAAATCATTTTATGATACAAAGAAGATTATTTCAAGATTGGGTTTAGGATATGAAAAAATTCATGCTTGCCCTAATGATTGCATATTGTATTGGAGGGATTTGGTTGATGCTCAAATTTGCCCAGAATGTGGCCTCTCAAGATGGAAAATCAACTCTGCTGATGTTGAAGGTAGAAAAAAGACACCTGCAAAAACTCTTCGATGGTTTCCTCTTAAACCTAGACTACAAAGACTTTTTTCATCATCAAAAACAGCTTCTTCTATGACATGGCATGAATATGGTCGAACTAAGGATGGACTCATGAGACATCCTGCTGAATCTCTTGCTTGGAAGGATTTTGATCATTGATATCCTGTTTTTTCTTGTAACCCTCGTAATGTTCGACTGGGTTTGGCTTCTGATGGCTTTAATCCTTTCAAAACTATGACAATTTCCCATAGCACTTGGCCTGTTATATTGATTCCCTATAATCTTCCTCCATGGATGTGTATGAATCACCCTTGTCTTATACTCTCATTGCTTATCCCTGGTCCAAAAGGTCCAAGTAATAAACTTGATGTCTATATGCAGCCTCTTATGGAAGAGTTAAAAGAATTATAGGAAATAGGGGTGAAAACTTTTGATCATGCAAAAAAGAGTCATTCCAAATGCGTGTTGCAATCATGTGGACTATTAATGATTTCCCTGCATATGCAAATTTGTCTGGTTGGAGTACCAAAGGTCAGTATGCATGTCCATGTTGTGGTTTTGAAACAGCCTCTAAGTGGTTGCGTTGTAGTAGAAAGTTTTGTTATATGTCTCATCGTCGATGGTTAGAGCCTAACCATAGATGGAGATACAATAAAGGAGATTTTGATGGAACTGAAGAGTTTAGAGCTTCACCTGAGTTACCTACTGGAGCTGCATCTTGAGACAATTGCAAGATCATGGAATTGGGAGTGGATCACCATGGAAAAAGAAAAGCATTTTGTTCACATTGCCTTATTGGCAACATAATGTTCTTCGTCATAATCTTGATGTGATGCACATCGAAAAAAATGTTTGTGATAACGTTGTTGGAACTTTATTGCACTTAATTAGAAGGAAAATCAAAGGATAATGATAAAGCACATTATGACCTTGTAGACATGAACATAAGAAGTCAGCTACATCCAAAGATGCATCAGAGTAAAGGGAAAAGATATTTGCCTAGAGCTTGTTACCAAATGACATCAAATGAGAAAGAAGCATTTCTGGAAGTTCTCAAAGCAATAAAAGCACCGGATGAATATTCATGTAATATTTCAAGACGTGTGCAAGTGAAGCAGCGCAAGATATTTGGTCTCAAAAGTTATGATTGTTATCTTTTACTGCAAGAGTTTTTCCCTATAGCTATGAGAGGTTGTTTGCCTGACAAAGTGGGTTTAACTATAGCTGATCTTTGTCATTTCTTCAAAGAATTATGTGGCAAGGTTCTTAATGTGCGTAATTTGGAGTACTTGGAGCATCGAATAACTAAAACACTATCCCATAGGAGAAAAGAGGACTAGAGGTTATACACATATGTTAGATGTGTGGGACATACCGGATGGAGAATTCATACTTGTTGAAGTAGATCCTTTGGGAAATCCTATGGGATGGGAAGGAAAAACTTTATTGAATGCTATAGGTAGCATGGTAAGGAGGCACCGATGTGCTCCTATCAATTATCTTTGCGGGAAAGACATGCCCGAGTCTTATATTACTAATATGCTTGAATTGATTCGGGTGCTATGTAATTTTTTATATGTTTTATTTTAGTTAACATATTGTTTTTTGGTAATAAGTTTGACATTGCTTTTTTGTTTGCTGTATGTTGTCTGTTGTTGTTGTTGTTGTCTACTGTTGTTGTTGTCTGCTGTTTAATTCATTTTTTCTGCTGTTGTCTGCTGTTTAATTCATTTTTTGTTTGTTGTCTGCTGCTGCTGTCTACTGTTTAATTCATTTTTTAAGTTGTTGCCTGTTGTTTAATTCAGATTTTTGTTTAGTTCATTTTTGAATTGATTCAGGTACTATGTAATTTTTTATATGTTTTATTTTAGTTAACATATTGTTTTTTGGTAATAAGTTTGACATTGTTTTTTGGCTAATAATTTTGTACGATAGAGTAAGTTTCAATTTGTTCCTGAATTGACTGAGCAAACAAAGCAAATAATAAAGGATAACATGAGTGCTAAGTGGAGGCAATTCAAGTATGATTTGAAAAACAAGGGATATGATGCAAGTAAGACCGAGGAGGAAATGGTTGCCAACATCCCTGATGCAAGGGTTGATCCTTCTCAATATCGTGATTTAGTGCATCATTGGTGTTCCAAAAAGGGACAGGTATATGTATAATGTCATTAATTTTTGCTTAATATAACAATTATTTGATATATGCTTGTTTTATTCTTGATTTTTTTTATCACTGGTTATAGGACATAAGTAACATCAACAAAAGGAATCGCTCAAAATATGAAGATATACATTGCATGGGAACCAAGAATCTTCCAAGGCTAATTCATGAGATGGTCTGTTTCTTTTAGTATTTTTTCTTACTAATTCAAATAGAATGGTTGACACTTTTATTACTAATGTTAGACAACAAAGGCTAAAGGAGTGCGACCTTCACGAGCCCAAATTTATATTGATACTCGAACTCAAAAGGACGGGAGCATTGTGAATGAAAAGGCAGCTGTTGTGATTGTAAGAAGTTCAATATTTTTTACATAAATTGAATTACCAATATGATTGATTATATGGTAATGGGTTGTAGTTGAACTTGGCATCTCAAGATAAAATGTTTTATGTAGGATAAGCTAAAAAAACATATGGCAGAAGCAGAAAATTCACAAGATTCTACAAATTGGACGAGTGATATCTACTCAAAAGTGAAAGGGCCCAAAAAAAGAGGGCGAGTGCGCTGTCTTGGCAAGCTTCCACATCAACCAAGTTCAAATACTTCATCTCAAAGGTCTGATGCAGAGATTAGACTTCAAAAGTTGGAGAATCTATTTGGAAATCTTCTTTCGGTTCTTCAAACACAGTTTTCAGAAAATCCACAGATTAGTGTTATTTTGCAAGCTGTAGTAAAAGAGGTATGAACTGTTATATTTCAACTTTTTCAAGAAATTTAACAATGATATGTTATTTTACAAAAGAAATACATTTTTCACCTAGGTACATGAGGTTGCAAGTGCTACAAATGATTCCACTGGTGAGTAATTAGACTTGATTGTGAGAGGAGAATATTTTTTTTTTCAAGTTGTTTAAATGCAGTTCCAGTTTTGGGTAGTTCTCCATTTTCCTTTTTTTGTCTTAAGGAGAATATATCAATTTCAAAGATCCTATTTACATTGTAGATTTTGTCTCCTGTGTTGTTATTTATATGATCAGGTCGCATAGGGTTGAAAAATAGGACCCTATTCTGTTCCTTTTTTTTGCAGATCTGTATATACTCTTTGCATATCCTAAGATTGTCAATTTCTTTGATGGATTTAGCTCAAAGCCAAATAACCTGAGCCTTTTCTCCACAGAATTGCCATTATCACCATCCCATGCAGGGGAAAGATCACAGACATCCCTTTCCATCTCTCTTAGCTAAGGGAAAGAAATTAATGTCTTTGATTTTTTGGGGTAGAAATGCACTGATTAGTTGTTAGGCCTCTCTTCCTTTTATAGTAATCTCTTAGGTTCCAACATGCATTATACTATTAAAATAACTAGTTTTATAGTACATGGAAAGCATAAGGGAACCCAAGGGTCAATAACACAATATAATAAAAGATTTAAAAGAAAAGTTGGATAAAAGAAAGTCGTCTCTCATGCAATGTTTTGATATAAAAAAAACTCAGTCATATTGTAGTAGATACCCCTAAAACTTCTCAATCAGAGGGGATTCACTATAATTTAATTAAGGTGGATTTAGAGGGTCTATTAGCACTTAATAATATTTATAGTTCCACTTGGCTCTCTGCTTTATTAAAAAAGAGATATATTCCTTGCTTAAGTCAAAGAAAGAGGGGTGTGAATGTGATCATCTGGAAGGAAGGGTGCACTAACTTTGTAACATATCTACTACTGTACTAAAATGCATATCTAAGAATTTTTTATTGATCAGCCAATGACTTTATGGCTTCATGTACTGTCCTCTACCTAAGCTTATCATATAATATATTATAGAGATTGCTAAATGAATATTACTGTCATGTTGCTTCGTTCTTGATCTTGGTTGTGACCATCAGTTGCTTCGTTCTTGACACACAACTACTTTGCATGACTTCTCTGTTTCTCCGAAATTGCACAATATAGTAATACAGGATGCACTGAAATGTGTATGTTTTATTTTTAAAAGTTAATAGAGATATTGTACCGGAGAATATTATCATGAGTTACTTGAGTAAAAACATTTTCAAGTAGTTTATATTTATCTTTTCTATATGCTGCTTGTCTTACTGTGATTGCAAACTATAGGGGTGTGATGGATCAGTCTGCTGCACTCATTGGCGAGAAGAGAACTCTCCCAAATATTGGTTCAATTAGAGGTTTGGAAGTGATTGATAAAATTAGAGTTAATTCTGAGAGTAATTAGAGTTAATTGATATTCGTTTTTGTTGCTAGTTGAGGGTCTAAATTGATATGTAGATTTCTATTTATTTACCATTATTCCTTCCTGACTATATTGGTGTGTAGCTTTTAAATTTTGATAAAGTATTAATTTTGTGTTTCAGTTCTTAGCTTTTTGGTTTTGGAGCCGATCACAACATCATCAACATCATGTCTTGGAGTGTTGGTCGATTTCTTTATGATACACGTTTGATTAGATTAGAGATACTAATAAATTTAGCATTTTTCAATTGTAAATGCATTTTAGGCTGAATCTGAACACTTTACAAATGTGGTTGTCTTTAAATTTTTTTACTTGTGGATATCAAGAATATAGAAAGTGGGAACTTGTACATGGACAAAAATATTTCTAGTATATGAATCTGAATTGTATCATTTCTTGTGGAATTTGCATTAAGCTTAATTGTTAACTATTTCTAAATAAGTTAGTATTTAGAAATATTTGGGAGGTCACTAAATACTTAAATTAATTCTTTCTTTATTTAAATTAAAAATAATTTTTTTAGTATTTCCATTACTATTAATATTTTTTTCAATGAATATCAAATTTTTATTAAGATAATAAATTTAGTGTTAAAATGTCATTTTAAGTTCTATCAATATATCATTAATTTATATTAACTAAATCTCAAAATAATAAAATTAATGGAAATTTAATTTCTAATAACATCCTGTAATGGTGACCGTGGGTAGAAGTTAAAAAATTACTACTACCCATTACCTATAGTTATTAGTGGTGGCTATAAAATAAAGATTTTACCCACAATCATCATAGGCCATGGTTATAAGATAAAGCTTTTACCCACAGTCATCATAAGTCATAGCTAGAAACACAGAAAAGCTTTCACCTACAACCACACCCAACTGTAGATAGAAGTATGTAAACTGTAGGTAAAGGTTCTAGTGACAGGCAAAATTCCATTGTTATTCGTCTTACATAATTGACGGAGCATATGTCTGTAGGTCAATGTATATGTGACATTTACCTATGGATAGTTGACATCTAGTGACGGATTTAGTCCGTCACGAAAAGTGATTTTTTTTGTAGTGAAGCTGGGCCGCCCACCATGTAGCAAGTTGTAACAGTCAATTATGCAATTTTTTAAAAACAAAATAACTTAGCCAAATAATCAAAATTCTAGTCGCCCACAACCAGCCCCAATTCTCTCCATCTTGTGCTTTAATTTATGACAACTACTCTTGAATTAAAAGGCCATGCAACCTCCTCTATAATTTTACCTGGTTGGATTCACATCACTTTCTCCCTCCAATCCTTTCCTTTCCTTTCCCTCCTCTCTAAACTCACAACACACCCGTTGCAATATGTCATTTCATTAACATAGAACTAAATAATTAACGAAACCAATCATAATTATTCAAGATTTTATAATTAAAATATTAAAATAATATAAAATAAATTTTAAAAAATAAAAAATAGAAAAAAACCCTAAATTAAAAGAGAACACACTATCATGTTTCACTTTTAGAATTTTAAATGTGTTTGAAATGTGACCGAATTCAAAAATAAAATATTAAAAATTTTACTTTTTTACTTGTTTTTAATATTTGAAACACAAAATATTGAAAAATCGATATTTATTATATTATTTAACTACATATTAATGAAATGATCTATTGCAATAATAATATGAGCTTGAGGATTAATTGTGACAAATTGAAAGTTGACGGTGCCTATTTGTAAAAGGTCAAAAGTTGGAGGTGGTTTTACACTTTTTTTCCTAAAAAATAAAATCAATATAATCCAAATTGATTTAAATTGGATTAAGATAGATAATTTTTCATTTTACCAAAAAAACCCGTTATGATTTATGAATTGACCCGGAATTAAAAATAAAATTAGACATTGTTTGCGGGCGTTGGAGTGTGCTGGACACACCAAATGCAACCTTTTCTTCCTCTCATTAATTTATCACAAAAACGATACGATTGGGGAGCGCTGGACACGCGCAGCAGGCGTTGGTGCAGGAAAGAAGCCATTTACCTTCAACTATATACTGTTCTGTCACATAGCCTAGGATATGATACTACAATTAACTTGTTAATATCAATTGAATTCCTGCGCGCTTTTTGTGCTTATGGGAGCTGACGTAGAAAAGTTAAACACATCTAACGTGGAAGTGGGATTATTTATACATATATAGTTGCAGTTTAAATAATGCAGTGTAGTTAATGGAAACCAATCACCAATAGCCCCTAGATAAAGAATAAACCAAAACCACTTATATCTCATGCAATCACTGCTATTTATAGTTGCAGTTTTCACCATGGATATTTGCACATCAACCTCATGGCTACCACCAACTCAAAACCTCTCCTCCTCTTTCCCAAGAAAAACTCCATCTCTGTTGTTCTAGCCATCTTCATTTCCTTCTTGCTTCTACTTGATAAGGCCAACTCATCAGATTCACTTTCCTTCAACTTCGCTAATTTTGGGCCAGATGTAAGAGACATAATATTCCAAGGTGATGCCATTCAATCAAGTGGGACTCTACAACTTACAAAATTAGATGAATCTGGTTGCCCAACCACATTCAGCGCAGGTCGAGTCTTATATTCTGCACCAGTTCGCCTTTGGGAAAAAAGCACTGGAAGGCTTGCTAGCTTTTTCACCACCTTCACCTTTGTCATCAAACCTGTGAAAGATTCTGATGAAGAAGCTGATGGTATTACCTTCTTTATTGCACCACCAGAGTCTAACCTCCCTAGCGGTTCAAGTGGAAAATTCCTTGGACTTGTTAACCCTGATACTGCTCTCAACCCTTCGTTGAATCAAGTTGTTACCGTTGAGTTTGACACTTATACAAATGATGAGTGAGATCCAAATCCTGGCACTACTTACCCACACTTAGGAATTGACGTCAACTCAATTAAGTCAGTGATAACTACCGGTTGGCATATAAGAGATGTTCCGGTTGGGTCAGTAGCTTCTGTCCAAATAAGTTATGATTCTGTCTCCAAAACCCTGCGTGCCAGTTTGAGTTATCCTAATAGTGCAAAGACTATGGACTCTACCCTCTCACAAGTCGTTGACTTGAGGGGTGCTCTGCCGGAGTGGGTTAGAGTTGGTTTCTCTGGTACCACTGGTGGCCGACTTGAAACAAATAACATTCTTTCTTGGTCTTTCACTTCATCATTACAAGGTACCACCAAGAAGAAGATAAATAACGACGTTGCACGTTCTGTCATCTGATTGCATAATCTCTCACAAAGTGTTGTTTGGTGCATGGTGTTTATGTATATATGTTGCCATAAAGGCTTAATAACTCGTGGATTAAAATCCAAAGAGATTGTCACTAATTGGATATGTTTATATTTTGTGATTTACAAACTTTATTTAAAGGTTGTGGGCCACAACTTGCGGCATAACCAAATAAATAAAATAATTGTTATTGTATATATGTGTGTCTCCTTAATTTCCGACATGGTATTCGAGGTGGTTTCTAAGTAGCTGGGCAATAAACAAAATTTCCGACATGGCCTATATTTTATTAGTTATAAAAAAGGATGAATAATTTTATTTTGTAAATGGTCTTTATATAATTATTTCGATTTAATTTTAAAAAAAATATTGATTTATAGTTTCTTTGAGAAATTATTAATTTAATATCAATTTATTTTGTCAATATGAGCTTTTTATTCTTTTCAATCAATATTTCATACAAGAAACTGAAAGTCGGTTTAACATGGGCCATTAATAAAATGAACATTAAATATGATAGTCGGGAATTTAACTATACTATATTTTTACATTCTGAATCACGTGAACCATAGTCCATCTTATAGTTAGATCAATTGACACCAGGTGTCAAACTTCAAGACTTACACTAATTAATAATTTTTTGTAGAATGTGAAATTGACTAATCTAATCGCTGAATGGAAAAATATTATGGAATATATCAAGTTTATAAAATTTCATACAAATCGGAAACTAATCAGTACTTCATCATATCACTTTGTTTTAACATGTAATATAATTTTAAAATATAAGTAAAAGTACTTTGCTAGATAGCATACCTACGGATATTTAAATGATTTTAAATTTAATATACGTCATGATGGTAATATAATATAATTCGATGGTTGTATTAATCTATTTCACATTCTAAAAAGTTATTAATTGGTGTAAGTATTGAAGTTTGACACATAATATCAATTGACACTAGTATTAAACTTCAATACTTACATGATTAATATTTTATTGTGCGTCATATGAAAATTATTAATAAGTATTTCTAGAATTGTATTATCATGTGAAAGAAAATGTGAAAGCCTAATATAAATATTTGCATTAGATTTTGAATTGTCATGTTTATGAGTTTGCTAATGCTATACGTATCTATCTTATTTTGACTTTTCTTTTTTCTTAATCTGTTAAAATAATTGGTATTAACGGGATGGTTTTAAACTTATTTTTATGTATTTGCTGTAAATGCTAGTCCTCTTCCGTTGGGGACCTCTGCATCCATAGTTAGTATTATACGGAACGAAAATTATATGTCGTATATCATTTTTAATTTATAGTACGTTTAAAGATTTGGAATAAAATGTGACATTTAAATATATACGTTGTAAATATTATATGTGTATTATATGTTTTTAATTAAAAAAATTAAAATAAAAAATACTGGTAATAAATTTCTTAATTATATATCTAAAATAATAATAATAATCATGATGAAAAAAGTTATTTCAATAAATAACAAAATATTATAACAATAATAATAATTATTTCAACTAATAACCAAATAAAATAATAAATGGTAAAAAGTACCCGTAATAATAATGAAATTGTCTTAAAAGATAACCAAATAAAAAAATAAATAGCCAAAAGTAACATTATATAATATTTCTGTATATAACATATTAATTAAGTTGGGAGTTTTTATAATATTTGATGGGAAGAATGAGTTTTCCTATGAAATGGAAACTCTGGATTGCAGAATGTCTCCGTTCCACCAGAATTTCGGTGCTAATTAATGGTAGCCCTACCGGTGAGTTTGAGATTAGTAGAGGTGTACGTCAAGGGGACCCATTAGCCCCTTTTTTGTTCTTAATTGTTGCAGAAGGATTGAATGCTTTGATGTGTAAAGCAGTTAATTCTCAACTGTTTTCTGGTTACACTACAAGAAATGCGGCGTTTAGCCACGATTTGTTTAGCCGTAGCAAAATTTTAAGAAAGACCCAAATTTGCTACTGGGCCACCGTAGCAAAAGTGCCCGCGAAGTTCCTTTTTAGCTCCCTCCACAATTTTCCATTTCCTCCAACCTCCATACCATCTTTTCTCCTACTACGTACCTTCTGAGCACTTTCGAACCACAGCGAGACCAAGCTCCTCCTCCCCGTCGATTACCCTTATCCTCTCCGCCGCTCAACCCACCCCTAAACTTCATCGTACTAAGATTCTCCACCTCTCCTAATGGAATCAGGTAACCCCAAAATACCATTTGTTGCTTTTGGATATTGAGTAGTTTCTTTCTATTTGTTTATTAGAAAAGTTGTATTTTTTCTAATTCTTTGTTTAATGGTCCAGATGTTAAAATGTTTTCATTTGAAAGAGATATCGACTTATACTGCAGAGGCTATTGATTCAAGTGACTAAAAATCCTTTAAGGTAGCATGGCCATGTTTATTTATGCTTAATTTGGGGAGGGGGTTTATGTCACTTATTTAAGAATTTTGTTAAAATGGCATCAGCTGGTGATGAGGTATGTGAAACCTCACACCAGCGCATAGGGGATGTGCCATTTGAGCTCTATATTAATTTGTCATTTCTTGCAAGGATGCTCTTGTGAAATGTAGCTTTCCTGAACGGTGTGGAGAACTAGAGTGTAGTTCTATAGTGAATAACCTTGGAGATGATGATGTTAACAAAGGCAAGAGAAATTTTGGATTGAAAAAGGAAAGAACTTCAACCTGCAATGATGCTGGTGAAGTAACCTGTGCTTTTTTGTTTGGGTAAGACATGACCTGTGCTTTTGATGAGGATTCAAGGTTTTCACATCTTGAGAATGATAAGCTTTTTATGAATTTTAGATATAATGTTGCCAAGAATGAACCTAATTGTGATAACTACGTAGTATTTAATGGAGAACAACTTCAGCTTGTCAATTTGAGTATTATTGACCAAATTGTGTCATCTGTAGTACTCAATCCTTATGTTGATTTTGTAGTTTGTTCGCTTTATCTTCACTCTTTGATATTTGTGTAGTTAATTTGTACTTGATTAGGTAGAAATTGAAAAATAAATTACAAAGCAATGAAAATTAGCTCTTGGCGTCTCTTACGTACCCCTGTAATGTACCATCTTTCTATATATTAGATATGTAATAATATGTAAGACAATGATTATAAACATCCCTGTTTTTTTGGGGTGGGACTGTTATAGAGAAGACTAAAAGATACAGGGGAATAAAACAAGTGGCAACATGTTTGTAAAGGTGAATCTTGAAGCTCGAGAGATACTTCTCTAGGAAAAATATTAAGTTTTGCTTCAAATATATATCTGCAGGTGCATAAATTCACTATAATTATTGGTGGAAGCTTTGCTGTAGAAAACTAGCCAATTATGTGGTCTTTCCTTCATCATATGTGATGTTGGTGCTTTGGTAGATATCTCCTAAGTTTTGATTCTTTACTAATTATAAGCATTGATTAATTTCAAATAGCTATAGTTCTTTAGAATGTGATCATAACGTACGTGCAAGGTCAAATAAAGAAAGACAATGAGAAAATATTTAATTTAATTTGCATTTTCTAAATTCTTGTTGTGGTAGTATTATGTTAATTTCATATGCTAAGGAGACACCAATTTATATTTCTAGATAAAGGGTTATTGTGACCACCTAATTTATATACATTTATCATTATCTTCCTCATTTTATTTTCTATAAAAGGGTTGTTTCTACCATGAACTTCATTCCATGCTTAGATACTGTAGTTTAAATTGTCATAAATTCAATGATTGCTATATATACTATTTTATTATGCACTTGTAAAATTGATTACAATATAAATTTCATCTGTTTTTTTATCCTTTTTTAATTATAGGATGCAAATGGAAACACCCTGGAGGAAAAGCCTACAATTATTTTGTGACATGATTGGAATTAAGGTATCTAGCTCAGTTTCACATTAAGCATGCATGTTCTTTGTTCTATGTTTTATACTAAGAAGTCCTTGCTTATTCTACTATGTTTATTTTCATTTCTAGTTATTTTTTTATTTTTTTCTTTCTCATTTATTTTTGGGACAGATTTGGGTTATTTTGTTTGGTGAGCTGATGTGTTGTGAGACTATTGCTAATTCATTTGGTTGTGTTATTAGGTTATTACATATCTTATGATACATGTGAGTTGCTAAGGTATGGAATGAACTTGTCCAGATTTTTCTATTTCATCTACACTCAAGTGTATTGATAACCATGTGTCTTAGCATAAAAAAATGTAGGACTTAAAATTTTCTGTCTCTCTTGATAAGCATGTGACAGCAGTAAGTTGCCAAATTGCTTATGCAGACCTATGTCCATTGTTCATTTTATTCGGATTGGATTCCTTTGTAATTAGTTTTGTTTGGTTTGAGCTTAATTCTCAAAACTATCCTATTGTGATTATCATTTTCTTAAAAAATAAATATAATTTAGTTAGTCACGGTTATAATCGTAGCTAAATTCGGATTTTTGGTTTATCTTGCTTCTAGAATCAGGCACAGCTCTGGGGTGGCTAAATAAATTTTTAACCGTGACTAACGTAATGTTACCACGACTAAAATAACAGTGGCTAAATTAAATATTAACCGTGGCTAAATTTTGCGACGCCTCATTTAACCACGGTCAACATAACCGTGGCAACTTTATTTAGATACGATTTTTTCTCCATTTTGCCACGTTTTTAACCGTGGCTAAACCCCCGGTTTTTTTGTAGTGTTACTTGGCGGGGTCTGACAATGTCTCGGTTTCTCATCTACAGTATGCAGATGATACAATGTTATTGGGAGCAACATCTATTCAAAATTTGTGGGGTATCAAATCTATCTTACAAATCTTTGAGTTGGTTTTAGGATTGAAATTTAACTTCCATAAAAGCAAGTTAATTGGGGTTAATGTTGATGGGGGATGGTTAGAAGCGACATCAAAATTTCTGAACTGTAGAGTTGAGACTTTTTCGTTTTATTATTTGGGTCTTCCTATTGGTGCAAATCCAAGAAGGAAGAGTACTTGGCTCCCAGTGGTTTTGAAAGTACAGAAACAGTTATCATCATGGAAATGTAAGGTGCTGTCATTTGGTGGTCGTCTTGTCCTTTTGAGATCTGTTCTTCAATCACTTCCGATCTATTACCTATCTTTTTTCAAGGCTCCCAAAGGTATTATATCTAAACTTGCTTGGGTTGCTTTGGAGGATGTGTGTAGGGAGAAAAGACATGGGGGGTTGGGCTTGCGAGATTTGAGAGCATTCAATTTAGCACTCCTAGGGAAGTGGAGGTGGCGGTGGTTGATAGATAAAGGTAGGTTTTGGCATAGGGTTCTATCTTCAATCTATGGTGGGAATCATGGGATTGGGAGCGGTGGTCGGGTGATGAGGGGGTCCAATTGGTGGAGTGATATTTGGTCAATTGACTGTGATGGTGATATAACCAAATGAGTGGTTTTCAAAATGTTGTGTAAGGAAGATTGGAAATGGATGAGATACGATGTTTTGGAAGGATGTGTGGGCTAGGTAGAGTGCCTTTGTGTGAACAATATCCTAGGTTTAGGTTGTTTCTCATTACCACCAATAAGGATGCATCCTTAGCTGATATGTTACATAGGGATGAGAATGGTGTGTACCGGAGGTGGATTTGGAGACGTAATCTTTTTCAGTGGGAAGAGGGACAACTGCAACAACTCAGTCTTGTGTTACAGCCAGTACAGTTATTGGTTGACCAACCTGATTGGTGGTCGTGGACTGCGGATCCTGAAGGTTATTACTCTGTAAAATCTGCTTATAAAGTTATTGTCAATGATGGTATCTTTGCTGACATTCCTATGCACAATTTTCTCTGGTCTAAATTTGTACCCAGTAAAATCTCATGTTTTTCCTGGAGAGTTTTTTTAAATAGGATTCCTACAAAGCAAAACCTACTTCGGAGGAAGATGATTCAGGTATCTGAAGCTGATTGTCTGTGGTGTGGTCAGGCTATTGAATCTTTGGCTCATTTGTTTTTTGATTGCTCTTTTGCTTATTCTGTGTGGATGGAGTGTGTGAAATGGGGTGGATTTTCCTCTGTTCTACCTATTAGCTGTGTGGATCATTTTAGCCAATTTGTATCATTACCAATATGTACTGCATCAAATAGGCTATGTTGGTCTCTTGTGTGGTTGGTGGCTTTGTGGTCGTTATGGTTAGCCCGTAATGAGGTGGTATTCTCAAACAGATTTGTGGAAGCCAAATATGTGGTGGAGCTAATAAAACTCAGATCTTGGAATTGTTTGAGAGCAAATGATTCTTCTTTCATCTATCCTTTCCTATTGTGGAGTGAGAATCTTAATTGCTGTCTAAATTTTAATTCTGTCTGAGTGCATTATAACGGGTCCTTGTTCTGTTGGAATGTCGTGTGTGTGGTCAATAATTGGTTATCTTTGGTTTGCTGTCTATTGGAGGTATCTACTGTCCAGGATTGCTACTATGATGGTGGAGGAGGCTGTTGGTTTGTGTTAACTTGCGTAGACAAAGAGCATATTATTTCCTGTGACGTAGCTCTTGGAAGGCAACTTGGAATTGTATTGCGTGGTCATTCAAGCATTGGATTAGGCACATAATTGTTTTTAAGATTTATAGCATTTGTTGCGTAACTTTCTTGATGCTGGTGGTTCAATTGTCTTTTTGATAATTTCTTATTTGGACAGTGGGGTTTGTATCCACTTCTTGAGGGTTGTGGGAGGTGATTATTTGGGTTGGTGACCTTGTTTTATTTGTAAGTTATCTTTTATATACGGGTTGGAGTACCCCTTGTACTCCTATTTTAATTTTATTTTTTTTGCCTAGCAAAAAAAAACATATTAATTAAGTGTATCTGCTATTTAACCATGAAAGGACTTCTTTATTACTCAAAATATCATCATTTAGATTTTCTTGATTGGCATGAACTATTGTAATTAAGTTGATTTGATTGGGTGTTCACTTTATATTGATGCTTTGTTTGGTTTAAATAGAGAAATAGGGAAGAGAGAAATATGAAAGAGAGAGATAGGAAAGAGAGAAATAGTAGAGAAAGTAAGTAGAATTAATGGTTGTTTGGTATTAGAGAAATAGAAGAGAGATAGAAGAGAAATTAATTTTGATATATAATTGTTTGGTTATGGAGAAATGAGAAATTGAGAGATTTATAAAATATTAAAAAGACAAAATTACCCCAATTTAAATTTGTGTTAACCCCTTGTTACCTTTTATAAAGGGTATAATTGTATTTACATTGATTCACCTCCATCTCTCTTGAGTTTCTTTGCATGATAGATGAGATTGTAAAAATTAGGGGGTCCACAACAATTATAACAAACAAAACTCTCTCTCTTGGCTTACCAAATGCGGTGGTGAGAACATTCACCCCCTAACTCTCTCTCTCGTATATCTCTCTGTGATAAATCTATGGTAACAAACAATACGTCAAAGTCAAGAGAAGATAAAAATAATATTAATCGGTTTTGATTAGGATTAATATTTTAAAAAGAAATTGATGGACTTTATCCATTTAAAAATACATATAGCAAATTATATGACGTTTAAAATCATTCTTCTAATAAGCGTGTATAAAATCATATAAAAAAAAAATGTAAAACATGAGTTTTTTTTTATTAAATACGATTCAATAAGTATAATACGTGTATAATTCGTGAATTGTATAACACTCATTTTCTTCTGCTCCAAATTATCATAAATATCGGCAAAGTTAGAAAATAGGGGGATAAATCCTAACTTATTGTCAAATAAGTTTATATTTTGATATTATATTTTTTTGAGATTTATTAGGAATTTTTGTCAATTTTTCTGAGTAAGATAAAAAATTACCAAAATGTTCTTACTGGGTACATCGGTAAGCTATGTTTTTAATTGTAGAAAAGGGATAATGATGAGTGTAACATTCTAATTTCTTAATCAAAGAATAATTTTCGTCGTTGGAAGCACTTTTCTTTAATATCAAAAATAGATTGTCACATTATAATATCGACTCAAAATAATTTAAAATAAATACTTCAATCATTCATAATCAAAAGTCAATACGTAAACCAACATTTTATATAAGTCAAATAAACTACTTACAAACTCCAATAATATTCATAAAAGAACTAAACATGGAAGACTAAATTAAAGTATTAAGATAAACTGAACTTAACCATAGATTCCTCTCTTGTTCCACTTAAGCCATGGAATCACTCTAAGCATCCTACATATATATCTAAACATAATTTTGTAATGAGACTGTCTCAGTAAGCGTAATCATGCTTGCAGGTGTAGGTAAAACATACGAATGACACGCAACAATCATAATATAATTTCAAAGAGGCAATTCACATGACAATCCTAATCATAACATAAAACAATAAATCAACTTAAATCTTATGACTTAACATGAGGCAGGTGTATTGTTTAGTTAACTATGTACATGTTTATGATGTCCATGATGATGTGTTTCCTGTTGCATTCTAATTTGTATGATTACCTACATTGTGTGTCTGTTCACACACTAGGACGTTAGTCTCACCACAAGTTTTGTGGATTGATTTAGATGTACAGGATTCTCAGCCGGAGGCTTTATGGGAGGATTTTGGAAGTCCAAGAGTGGACTCCTCCACTTGTCTTGGTTTTATTTTGCTTTAAAACTCTGAGATTTTGATTACACACATATATGTTTAATTGGATTAGTTTTAGGTTTACTAGAGCCACTTGATGGCATAGAATTGTATTCATGTTGTACATTTTGATGTTTAACGTGTATGTTTTACGATATCAGTATCGCAAAAAATAATTTTGTTAATTCGATGATTGTGCTTCCAATGAGCCTTATTCCTTAGGGACCGTTCGGGGTGGTTGTGAGTTTTCAGTTTTTGAATTTTAAAAATTTTCAATCAGTTTTTACAACTCAAAATCAAAAATTGAAAACCACTTTTTGTGGTTTTCAAAATGTTTGTTTTGAAAACCACAGAAACAAGTTTTCAGTTTTTGGTTTTGAGTTGTAAAAACTTGATTAAAATTTTTAAAAACCAAAAACTGAAGTTTGCTTGAAATTATGACGTTACAAGAATCAGGCAATAAGTTTGCTTGAAATTTGCTTGAGCGAATTATTTCGCTGAAGCGAAAATATGATTTTCGCTTGAGCTAAAAGTTTTCACTTGAGCTAAAAATTCTAACATCACTATAAGAATTCGCTTGAGCAAATTTCTTAGACATTTCTTTTCCCAAATTGTTCGATATTTTAGCTCAAGCGAGAAATCATTCTCTACTTGAGCAAAAATATGGGAGATTTAACTCCTCAATAAGTCATTCCCTCCCTTCCTATTTTAATTTGATTTTAATTAAAATGAATGTTTTATTATTATAAGAAAAATATGGTGAATTCGGGGATGTTAAAATGAGTGAATAAGTGATTTAGGATGAAAACAATGTAGGATAATAAAATATAATTTTTAGAAATTGTATAATATTTTAATATGAAAAATTCTCAATATGCCATTGTTGTGTGTTACATTTGTATGAGTTTTTTTTTTTGAAAACCATTCGTATGAGTTTTTAATTATAGAAAAGTGATAAAATGTTTGGAAACATGTTTTGGGATAAAAAACGTATGATATTAAAAATAATTTTTTAGATTTTTTCCTTATTTTTATATATTTTAATATATGTAAAATGACTAAAATGCTAATAGGTTATTTTGTATCTGTGTGTATAAGTTTATATATAATTTCTACCAACTATATAACTTTTTAACACTCATTCTTACACTTTCTTTACCTTTTTTTCTATTCTATCAATTATCACACATTTTTCACTCTCACTTCATTTACTCAATTTTTATATCTCATCTCCATATATACCTAACTCCCACCCAAAAATGGCTGTCAAATTTATTTCCCAATTTCTACCATAGAAAGCAAATCTAACGTGCTTAATTAATTAACTCATACCTTTGGAGTTTGGTCTCTAAGTGCAACTTCTAGAGCACGCGGAAATTTAAAATGTTTAATCCATGATTTTTTTCCATTGGCCAGGAGGCACATTGTTTGCCAAAAATAATAAACATTGCAAGAAGGCAACAAATTGTCATGTGTACATATCCAATGTGGAAATAGAAGTGGAATATAATATAAAGATTTATGAGTACTTTAAGTATATTTTTAAGGATTCATAACATAATATTAAAATATAAAATTTTTCATATTTTAATTATTTATTTAATAAATTTCGTCCTTTAAATTTTAATAACTATATATTTTTAAGAATGCAATCGATAAAATTTTTAATATAACTTGTGGATTGTACGTATATTTTTATAAAATTTAAAAAATTAATTAAAATATAAAATAATATAATTAGTATAAATTAATTGATAATAATTTATGAATATATTATTTTATTGATATTTATTAATTGAATAAATTTAAATATTAATTAAAAATTAATAATATTCTTTAGTTAAATCATTATTAAAAAATTTAAACTACTAATTTAGGTTTAATATAGAAGTTGAACAATTGTGTCACGAAATGAGAAACACGCCTCGCTCTATGGGAAAGAAGAGGACAAGAGATAATGTACAATATTATTTTAATGGGTTTGTCTACGGTGCACCATGATTCACGTGGTCCAAAATGTGGAAATATAGTAATTTAAATTCTCAATCACCAAATTTAACGCTTATTTTATTAATGATTGATATTAAAATAGTTTCCAGTTGCTTTTATGAAATATTACTTGAAAATAATAAAAATTCAAATCGATATTGCCATCTAATATAAATTTTTGCCTTTCAACTTTAAATTGATATATTTTCAACGAAATTAGCATAGGTTGTATTATAAATTCATATTTTCCCTTAAATTAAACTCAAATAGTCATGTAAAGACTATTTAATAAAAAATAAAATTATCTATTCACCTTTTATAAGCAAAAATTTATAAGCTGGACTAGGTGGACCAAATTTTTACAATAGTCTTATTTTAATATCAATTGAATTCTCTCTTTGTGCATATGGGAGCCGACGTAGAAAAGCTAAGCACATATAACGTAGAAGTGGGATTATTACAATACTTTGTAAATTAATGCAAGAGTTGGGATTTTTTTATTCTGATTTTTTTTATACTAATGAATCTTTCCCCTTAATGCAAACCACTGCCCCTAGATAAAGAACAATAAAGACGGCGCCAAATCAAAACCACTCAAATCTCATGCAAATCACTCACTACAACTTCTTAGCCTAGGTAAAGTTTTTTTAGGCAACATTTATAGCTGAAGCACTATTAAGACAACATACAGTTTTACTAACCGTGGGCTATTTATTAGTCAACAACTCCTCCAAAACCGTTCCTAAAACTCATAACAGGCAACACGTTATTAACGGTAGCTGAAACCATCTATAGACAACACTTCAATTCTATTTGATATATGTCTAAAATGGCGTTAAATGAAAAAAGAAGTTTCAAGTATATCAGCAAAAAATTTCTAAATCTTAATAAATAAAATTTTCAAAAACTGAATTCACAAATAAAAAACCTGTACTCACTTATAATATAACACATCTTAAAATCTAAAATGAAGTTTTAATTTTAACATTAAAAAATAAAAACAAATTACTATACTAAAACTAATGAAATCCCTAAAACAAAAATCAACACCCAAAATTCATGAGAAAGCCCCGTCCTGGTCATCTTCTGTAGAAACCACAGGAAACACTAGAGGGGGGGGGTTGAATAGTGTTTTAAATGTTTAAACAGATTTTCTTGGAAACCTTTTCACAAACAGAGTTTTCTCAAAAACTATAAGCAACTTTCTGAAACTGGAAAATATACTTGCTGAAAAACTTTTCAGCAGGTTCACCAAACTGATTTCTTAAACTGTTTTGAAATGTATGTTTGAAAACTTATGTTTAAATAGTTTAATTCACGAATATCCTAATCCTTCTTGTTAGATAAAATAACAGTTAATAAGAGATAAGGGTTGAGAAGACTAAGCCAAGAATTTATCCTGGTTCACCCACTAACACAGTGAGCTACGTCCAGTCCCAGTGCAAACACGCAACTGGATTTTCCACTAACTGAACAGTTACAAGTATTCTTTGAACCTAGTCTCTTCAGGATAAATACCAAGTATTCTTTGGACACAGCCTCTCTAGGCTAAACAACAAGTATTCTTTGGACACAGCCTCTCCAGGCTAAACACCAAGTATTGTTTGTTCCTCCAAGCCTCTTCAGGCTCTCAGGCACGTTTCAGTGTTTACAAAGAGTTTTGTTTAAGTCCCTGAGGAACTTAAACACAAATGATCTTGTACAAGGAAATAACTGAGTATAACTCAGGATACAAATGAGATTTACAATGTACAAAATATCAGAGAGTTGCAGCTAAAATTTTACAGCGTGTTGGCTTGATATTATATATTTATTTTGAGCTTAGTCGACCACTTCAAAGTCTTTCATGAAGAAATTTATAGAGTTCTCAGAGATTAATTCGTTGAAGATTGCCTAGCTACCGTTGAAAGACAGCATTAAATGTTGTTAAAGACGTTGTGAGACAATCTCCAAAAGAGCTTCTGACTGTGTGTTGCAGGTGTGCAGTTTGTGACACAATACTGACACATACAGCAGGTTCCCTTTTAAGGTAAAATGATTTTGACAGCATAAAGGGTCTCTGAAAACATTCCTTAACTGGAACAAACTTGCAGAAGATGTTTGAGAATTTATTAAAGTTATTAAGCAAAAAGCCTTCAGACTTTAGTCAAATGCTACGTTGTAGGTCTTCAGCAGTTCTTCTTTAATTCTGATACTGTAACACCTCAGAAGGTAGAGGGAACTTCAGCGGGTCGTGGCTCTTCAGAGAGTTCCTCATATCAGCATGTTCAACTTCAGAGAGTTGGATTATATTAGAGGGCCGCTTTTCATAAAGATTGCTGAAACAATTTAAACAAGATACCTTCAAGTGAAACTGTTCTTATAAACAAAATAATCCTTTAATCAAATTTGTTATCCATTAAAACTTAGGGTTTGTGATACTTAAAACATTATTAATTTTCTTAATAATATTTTGAGACTCAACATTCTCCCCCTTTTTAATGATGACAAATTTATTTAAAAAGAAACTCAACAATATTTGAAGGGATTCACCTTCGGATCGATCTTGTAGCTGCGGCTCTTCAGGCACTCACTCAGATGATAGGAGAGCAAGTGACTTCCAACCGGGTGCAAGTAGAGGCGGCTCGGGAGCAGGCTGCTACCAATGCAGCAGTACTTTAGGAGATGGCCCGAAGACCAACAGGAACACCACCCCTCCCTATGATGGATCCGTTTATCCAAGGATTGGCAGAATTTCGGAAGTATAATCCCCCTCAGTTCAATAGGGTTTACGATCTGGATGTGGCGGCTAATTGGCTCCGTGATCTCAATTGAATCTTTGATGTAATGGAGTGTGCTGATGACTCCAAGGTTGGGTTTGCAGTCTACATGTTGAGGGAGAGGCTGAGGATTAGTGGAATACTGCTGGTGTTCGGGCCGCAGTGGTAGAGGCCCCAATCACCTTGGGTGCCTTTTAGACTTTGTTTTTGAAGAAGTACTTCCCAGCGACCGTTCGAAGGCAGAAGGAAGCTGAGTTTCTTCAACTGAAGCAAGGGAGTCTAACAGGGGGCCAGTATGTGGCCAAGTTCGAGGAGCTAGCCAAGTTTTTCAGGTACCTGTAGACGGTTGCTGATGAAGAGTGGAGATGCACACAGTTTGAAGGAGGCCTACGACCTGAGTTTCTGGATCAGTTCGGGACACTTGAAATCAGTGATTTCCCTGCCTTGGTCAACAAGTGCTACATTGCGGAAAAGAACTTTAAGGGAGCCACACCATCAACACCACCGGCGGACAATAAGGGTAAAAGAAGATGGAGACGAACAACTAGAGCAAGGGCTCGAGGCCTAGGTGGCAAGGCAATCCAGCCTTGGCCACTCGGCCGGCCCAACGCCAAGGGGCACCTACTTGCGCTAAGTGTGGTAAGGAACATTCTGGAGAGTGCCTGACGGGGAAGAGCATTTTCTATTTCTGCAAGGAACCTGGTCATATGAGGAACTAGTGTCCAAAAAGGAGAGACCTTTCGAAACCCCAAACCATTGGAAGAGTCTTCACCCTCAGCGGAGAAGTGGCAGCTTCTGTAGATAATCTGATGCGAGGCATGTTCACCTTAGGAGATCAGACCTTAATTGTATTGTTCGATTCGGGAGCAACTCATTCTTATATTTCGCTTGATTGTGTGAAGCGGTTGAATTTGCATGTTGTTCCTTTACCTTATCTTCTCAGTGTTATAACACCAGCCAAGGAGGCCATTTCAACTTCCCTTGTATGTTATCAATGCCCCATTGTTATACAAGGGATGGCCTTTAAGGTTGACCTAATTTGTTTTCCATTGAGGGGCATAGATATATATCATTGTTGGCATGAACTGAATATCTTTAAATCAGGTCATGCTCGATTGTTTTAATAAGAAAGTTATTTTTCCACTTCTTCCTCCTCTTCCGAGGGAGAAACCATCAGTACTTTTGTCCAGCATCACCCAAGTATCCAAATGCCTTAGTGACGGGAGTAAGTGTTTTATTTTGTTGCTTTCCTCAATTCTAGAGTCTAAGGTAGATTTGAGCAGTATAGCCATGATTAGGGTGTTTCAGGATATTTTCCCTAGTGAGGTGACCACCTTACCTCCGGACTGAGAGATAGAGTTTACCATAGACTTAGTATCGGGCACAGGGCCCATTTATAAGGCACCTTATAGAATGTCCCCACTGTAGCTTAATGAACTTAAGACTCAATTAGAAGACCTTATAGCTAAAGGGTTCATTAGGCCTAGTGGGTCACCTTGGGGGGCCCAGTGCTCTTGGTGAAGAAGAAGAACGAGAGTATGAGATTGTGTGTGGATTATAGGCAGTTGAATAAGGTTACCATCAAGAATAAGTATGCCTTACCCAGGATAGATGACCTTCTAGATCAGCTTAGGGGAGCTTCGATTTTCTCCAAGATAGATTTGAGATCAGGTTACCACCAGATCAAGATTAGGGGTGAGGATATACCTAAGACAACCTTTAGGACTAGGTATGGGCACTACGAGTATTTGGTGATGCCATTTGGTGTAACCCATGCTCCTGTTGTATTCATGGACTACATGAATCGGATCTTCTGGCCCTATCTTGATCAGTTTTTCGTTGTCTTCATCGATGACATACTGATCTACTCCCGTAGCTTAGAGGAGCATGAGAGACACCTTAGGATCGTCCTGGGGATTTTGAGAGAAAAGAAGTTGTTTGCAAACCCAGAGAAGTGTGAGTTCTGGATGGACAGGGTCCATTTTCTAGGGCATGTGATTACCAGTGAGGGTGTGTCTGTTGATCCTAGCAAGGTAGGAGTCGTCCTTGAATGGGAAAGGCCTAAGACCATTACGGAGATTAGGAGTTTCCTAGGATTGGCCGGCTACTACCGGAGATTCATTAAAGGATTCTCCCAGCTAGCCTTGCCTCTCACAAGATTGACTCAGAAGGGTCAAGCCTTTGTGTGGGACGAGAAGTGTGAGCGGAGCTTTTTTGAGCTCAAAGAGAGGTTGACCACTGCCCCGGTACTAGCGTTACCGAATTTGTCTAAGACCTTCGAGGTATACAGTGATGCCTCGGGAAAAGGTTTAGGATGCGTTTTGATGCAGGATAGGAGAGTGGTAGCTTATACATCTAGGCAATTGAGGCTTCATGAGGAGAATTATCCTACTCATGATTTAGAGTTAGCAGCTGTGGTTTTTGCCCTCAAAATCTGGAGGCATTACTTGTTTGGTGTGAGGTTTGAGGTCTTTAGTGATCATAAGAGTTTGAAATATCTCTTTCATTAGAAAGAACTCAACATGAGGCAAAGGAGATGGATGGAGTTTCTCAAGGATTATGATTTTGAGTTGAGATACCACCCTGGCAAGGCCAATGTAGTGGTCGATGCCCTCAGTAGGAAGTCTCTCCATGTATCATCTATGATGATACATGAGATGAGTCTATTAGAAAAGTTTAGAAACCTAAGCCTTAGTGTTGCAGTTGGAGAGCATAGTTTCTAACTTTACAGGATAGAGGTCACTGGTTTGCTCAGAGCTCTGATTAAGAAGGCCCTGGGTTTAGACCCAGACCTCCAAGGTAGAAAAGGGCAGTTAGGATTTCTGAGTCCGAAGATGGGATGATTCTTTTCCAAGGGAGAGTCTGTGTCCCTAAGGGGGGTAGTCTTAGGCAGCAAATTCTAGAGGAGGCTCATAGGGGCAAGTTTCCCATACATCATGGCTCTACCAAATGTATCAGGACTTGAAGAGGATGTTTAGTGGGATGGCATTAAGAGAGATATAGCAGAGCATGTTTCTAGGTGTTTAGTGTGTCAACAGGTTAAGATAGAACATCAGAAACCATCAGGAACCCTTATGCCTTTAGAAATCCTCGAGTGGAAGTGGGAAAGTATAGCTATGGAATTTGTGGTAGGATTACCTTGAGTTCAAGCCGGGTTTAATGCCATATGGGTTATTGTGGGCCGGCTGACTAAGTCGGCCCATTTCCTACCAATTAGGAATACCTATTCCCCGAGTAAGTTAGCAAACCTGTATGTCAAGGAGATTGTTAAACTCCATGTTGGCAAGAAATATTATATATAGTTCGATCTATTTGAATTTAAACCTTAAGATAAAATAATGAACTTTACATCTAAATGTAATTCCAAGAATATTAAAGTTTTATTCTATACAAGAGGCATTCTTAGAGCATTAGAAAGAATACTCTAATTAAAAGACCATTCATTTTTTTACATCATGTACTAGAGACATTCCATAAGCAATAGAAAAAATCTCACTAAGAGGTCATTTCATAAGCATTAGAGATAACAAATTAAATAAAATAAAATCAATTTTCAAATAAATAAAAAAATGTAAAAGACTATAAGACTATAAGAGTGTGTTAGGAATAAAAGATGTAGTAATTTAATTTAACACTCTTTCATAAATGAGAATGAGAGATATTAATCACAAGTGAATCTTTTGGAGAAAAGTTCTTTATGTATAAAAGGGGCATGAGGGAAAGTTTCAACCAACGGGGGTTGGTTCAAGTGGTACATGCTTGATTCCCTTAAGCAAGGTCTCGGGTTCGAGTCTTGTAGATGGAAAAAATCCCCTCCCATGGAGGATACCTGTGGTTAAACCAAAAAGAAAGTTTCAAAAATTGGTCAATTTCATGGACATGTACAAAAAAATTAAATATGATTTCCATGGAAAGAGAGTTCGTAGAGAGTATGATTAAAAATTATGGTGAGACATATTTTCAGTTAGATAAATAGGTTAAGGGAGAAATTACAGGATAAATAGTTATCAACATTAAAAAACAGTTAGTTATCCCATTAAAAATGTTATATATAAATAATTCTTTGACAAACTACAAAAAAGAATAATAGTGCCTTTTTAAAATATACTTTTGAAGCTTTTAGAATGTTTAGATAATCATTTTTTGAAAAAATTATGTAATGAATAAATTAAAATAATTTTAAAAGTTACTATAGTTTTTAACTTCTTTTATAAATATAATTTAAAATAAGATTTAATTTTTTTGACGTAAAATAAGATTTATTTGATATACACTGACAATATAAAAAAGTTTACATATTGGGGTGAAAATAAGGAAAAAGGGAAGTAGCTTGAGTTGGTTGGGATATATGGTGCAGATGAAAATTTGAGGTAGGGATAAGAATAAAAGATGAATAGAAAAAATAATCATTTACGTTAATATGCACTTTCTAACTTTCATATATTATGAATTCTATTTATAAAAAATTATCGTATGTCCTTTTTAGTCAAATTATTATTGTATGTTTAACACGAAAAAATTGTCCCGTGCATGGTACGAGTATACAACTAGTTAAAATAAAAAAATGAGGTAAATTAGAAGATGTTAGGATCCTTCTTGCATTTGCATGTGTAAATAATTTTAAGCTATACCAAATGGATGTAAAAAGTGCTTTTTTGAATGGTTTCATTGATGAAGAAGTATTTGTTTCTCAACCACTTGGTTTTGTTGATTATAAATTTCCTATCCATGTTTACAAGCTAAAGAAAGCCCTTTATGGACTTAAGCAAGCTCCTAGACAATGGTATGAAAGATTGAGTAAGTTTCTCTTATCTCAAAATTTTGAAAGAGGAAAGCTAGATAAAACCTTATTCATTAAGAAAACTTCCAATGATATACTTCTTGTACAAGTGTATGTTGATGACATAATTTTTGATTCATCTAACCACTCTCTTTGTGAGGACTTCGTCTCAAAACTGCAGGGGGAGTTTGATATGTCAATGATGGGAGTTAAGCTTCTTTCTTAGACTGCAAGTTAAGCAGATGGAGAAGGGAATTTTTCTACATCAATCAAAATACACTAAAGAGCTCATTAAGTAATTTGAAATGGAAAGCTACAAAATCTCAAACATTCCTATGGGATCAAATTGCTACTTAGATGCATATGTTCAAGGAAAATATGTAGACGTTACCAAATATAGAGGGATGATAGGTTCACTTTGTAATTAACTGCAAGTACACCTGACATCATGTTTAGTGTGTGTTTGTGTGCTAGGTATCAAGCAACACCTAAGGAATCAAACCTGAATGCTGTTAAAAGGATTTTCAAACATCTCAAGGAAACTCTAGACATTGGTCTTTGGTATCCTAAATGATAGCAGGATAGTTGTAGGATCTAGAATTGAGCAAAAACAACAGATTAGAATCAAAATATAACAAGTAAACTGCGATTTATAGGTGCTGGGCAGCAGCCTATAATGCGCAAGAAAACATAAGAAAATGAGAGAAAATGAAAGAAAAAGTGGAGAGGAAGAAATGGAGAGGACGCCACTGAAGCAGGAATCCACCCACAATAGATAACTCCAATGCCAGACGCCACTAATTCAGGAGAATTAGATACGTCTCAGTATGGTTTGAGCAACAACCACCAAGCCTCACTCAACTCACCAAGGGAGGAGAAATTTGGGCATAATGCCTTTACTAAAATCATGAATCTGTACAAGTGAGGGAAGCCTCTCTATTTATAGAGTTAGGGCGGCCACATGGGAAAAGAAAATAAAGGATGAGTAAAATTCTATCCCATGTGGGAATTGAACCCAAGACTCCTAAGCCTTTTAGCAAGGCAACCTACTAACCGCTAACCCATACAATTAGCACCCAACTAGGATGAATTAAAAGGAAATTACAAAAATAAAAAGAAAATACAAGAGAGTCCTAATTAAGGGTGGTTCATAGGACTAGGGGCCTATCCAGGGTCAAGGTGTCTTTCTATAGGGTAGTGACCCTTATTTTGTAGGGTAGTGACCTTTATTTGTAGGACACTAATATCTCCAACTCTTCCTTGCTTGAAGCTCAGGCTTGAAGTTGGTGCATATCCTCCGGTGTAGGTCTTGCAGGTCCAAGCTTCTAGAAGAGTGCTGTCACTAAAGGTACAAATCCTACACTTGTTGGTTATTCTGACTCTGATTTTACAGGTTGCAAGTTAGACAGAAAAAGTACAAGTGACACATGTCATTTGTTTGGAAATAGTCTAGTATCATGGCACAGTATGAAACAAGCATGTGTGGCACTCTCAACAGCTAAGGCAGAGTACATTGCGACTGGGAGTTGTTGCACACAATCACTATGGCTCAAACAACAACTACATGACTTTGGACTAAGAATGGACAAGATACCATTATATTGTGACAACACAAGTGCAATTAACTTGACAAAGAATCCAATCTTGCACTCAAGAACAAAGCGTATTGAAATTCGTTATCACTTTATAAGAGATCATGTGGAGAAGGAGATTGTGCTATACAATTTGTTGACACAGAATCTCAGCTAGCAGATATATTCACTAAACCATTGGCAAGAGAAAGGTTCTACAAGCTAAGAAGGGAACTTGGTATACTTAGCGAGCATGATCTTAACTAATCTATAATTCTATGTTTACTATGTTAAATTTATGTGAAATTGTGTGTATGTTTGTGCATTTCATTCATTAGAAGCATAACATCATGAAAAAATTTCACTAGAATGCACTAAAATCCATTTTTTCAAGCATATTAGAAAGAGGATAATCGAATCGATTACCTGCATAAATAATTGACTAACCAGGAATTCTGTGTTTCAGTAGAAATACAAACTCACCGTGTTAATCGATTACCAACATGAGTTAATCGATTACCTTGCTGGAGAAATGAATACATAGCATCCGTATCTGTGATAATCGATTACCAATCTGTGTCAATCGATTACCTTGCTGGAAGGAATAATTACCTTTCATCTATGTCTGTATTAATCAATTACCATCTTCCTGTAATCGATTACCTGCGACTCAGAAGCGTCCCACTCACTTTTAGAGATGCCAATGATGAGATTTAAAGCCTTCCTTCTCATTTCAATCTCACTTCTTGAAACCGTAAGTGAAAACCCACCTCCAAAATCCTTCACATTCTCACAAATTTCTCTAATCAATCACTTCCTCTCAACCTTCCTCAATCAACAATGGCGGAATCAAGCAAGAACAAGGGCAAACGCATGAAGCATACCGCAGGTGGAAAGGAATTTCGTCCTCCCAAATTGACTCTGGTACGAAAACTCGTATCCTCAAAGCACCCTACTGAAGAATCACCACCAAGAGCTTTGAACTACAATTATCCATGGTTCTCTACAGAGCAACAAGCCACTGCCTACTTCAGTTTCTTTGCAGGAAAGGAAATAATCTCTCCGAAGGTTCTTTCTTTTTCTTGGCTTTCTAGAAATTGATTTACCTTTCAAGAAGATTTGGAGTCACAGAGTCTTAGAAAATTTGTTCAGTTAAAAGGAAAATATTACCCTGATTTAGTTAAGATGTTTTACTCAAATCTTTATTATGATGAACATTGCAATCTGTTTTCTGAGGTAAAAAGAACCAAAGATTTGGATGAATGAGTCAATCTTAGGGAAATAGGTGGAATTACTGCTAGTGGAATTAAAATTAGTATGGATGAATTTAATATACTTGACATTGATTACAATAGCTTGAATTGTATAAGTCTATGTTGGTAAATGCAAATGACTGGGTAGAAGAGCAAGTCATAAAAAGGACTAAAAAGAGGAAAACTTTTTTAATACTGGTAGAATGAAGGTTGATGATAGGTACTGCATTACACTTTAGCATGGATTGTAGCTGCTAGGAGGGAAGTATCATGCTCAAGCTAGTGAAGAAGAAATGATGATGATTTGTTCTATTGAAAATGATATAAAAAGTAAGTTGGATAGAGTGATCTGTAACACAATGATGATGACTAGGAGGTTAATTTGACTACAAGTGTCCCTATGCTGTATTTGTTTCAAAAGTTCCTGATTACTATGGAGTTGATACTAATAATGAATCAAGAGACATACAAGGGAAGCACGTGATGTTAAAGATAAAGCAATGAAAATGATGAAGTTAGAAAAAACAGATCATGGATGGTTAAATAAGGAAGAAGTAAATGTTTAAGGAAACAATTCTGGAAATGCAAATGAAGATGAAGATACTGAAATTTTGAACCTAAGCTGTTCACAGCCTTTGAACAAATGGTGCTAAACTAACTCAATGAAATTTCAGAACTCAGAAGAGAGATTATAAAGAGTTGATGGACAGAGTTGATATAACATCCTAATTTCTTAATTCAAGAATAATGTTCGTTGGAAACACTATTTTGAATTTCTAGAAATTATTTCGCACCATTTTCGATATTCTCACACCATTTATACAATTGCTTAGCCAATCCAACGTTTGCTTAAGCCTTCACATAGTTCATACATCATTATTATCATTACAAAACTTTAACCAAACCTTAGGGAATAAACCTACAACGTGGAGTGTCATGGTCCACAAACCCATACCAGAAATCCGACAGAGTTTCCCCTAAAACCGGACTTTAATCCATTTCTCTCTCTGTTACTAAAAATAAGTGAAACCACAAGTACAATTATAATAGCACAACAAGACTCTCAGCTATAACCAAGCCTCAATGGCCAATCTGAGTTGTTACAGACTACATCAGTAAGTATCAAATACAATTAATTCTAGTTCTACTATCCCTATCTGACCACTGAAGTGTGGTTCCACTCCAAGCTCCCTTCCTCCTCCTGCCACATGAAGCTGAAACACCCTGCACAACTAGAATATATCCCCGAAACGTGGGGTGAGACTACGGTCCTATTGAGCCAAGCATGCAGCAAGCAGTGTGGGGAAACAAGTAGATGAAATGCAACACCCAACACAGTTTAATAGAACATACATAATTATTCTAGTCATTTACTTAGTATCATAACTCAATGGAATTAGCAGATAAATACAACATGATAATCAAGGCAATACAATACTCAAATAGATTGCATGCACATAACTTAACATAAATGCATATGAACGACATAACCCAAGCCGTCGGGGTCGGCATGACCCAACCGACGGGTTCTTATCACTTATCTCTGTGTGGCTAGACCTGAGCTCGAACTACAAAGAACGTCTTCCTTGGGCACTAATCACACCACTGGGTGCTAATCACCCACATCTATCCTGGACCCCACTAATCGAGGCAAGGTAACTCATGGATGTTAACTTATTATACTGGGTACTAATTACCCATGTCCTAAGTCAATTTCTGAAATCAATATTATCTCTTTAGGTTAACTTGAGCCGAAGCCAAAACAGGCCGAAGCCATTTTCTTCGGGCCGAAGCCAAAATCTTTATCTCAGTCTTAACGGGCCAGAGGGCCAAAATATGCAATGGCTCAATCATCACAATAACTCATGTCTCAAGATAAATGTACATAGAACACTAATACATGTATAGATAACATACAACACATAATGGATCTAAGCCTTCCCATAGTAACAATAACACCCCAAGCATGTGAATCTAAGGATAAAACCCCCTAAATCAAACCCTAACTTGAAGTTCTAGGCATACAATCTCAATATCCTTCATAATATCCAACAAGAGAAATCAACAGTCCTAAGCTTAGCAAAATCCCAATTTCAAACCTAGGTCGGGGTTTCTATCTCAACTCTTACAAACTTACAATACAACTAAAATCAATCGGTAGAAAACTTTAAATAATCCACTACAAGCTCTAGAAAGGGAAGATAAGCAGGTAGGGCTCATGTGGGAGAGCATACACAAGATGGAGTGGAAGTGTGTGAGCTTACTCACCTTAAATGGAGGAAAAATAAGGAGGAATGGAAGGATGAGGAGGAGGGAAGATCCAAGCTCCTTTGAACGGTGTGGGGTGGCTCCAATCCATGATTCTCCTTCAATCTACCCCTTATCTCTCTAGTTCCTCTCTCTAGAATGAGAGAAATGATGGCTGGAAACCTTAGATCTCCGTTTTTTAAAAACCGATCTCGCGTATTTTCGCTCAAGCGAAATAATTTCGCTTGAGGGAAATTAGAAATGGTGACATTCTGCCAGATTTTCGCTTGAGCGAGACATCCCTCACTTGAGCGAAATTCTTCCAGAGGGAACCCCCAAACCTTCCCTGTTCCTCGCTTGGGCAAGACCCTCCTCGCTCAAGCGAATAAACCAGAAAAGAGTTTTGATAGATTTTACTGATATATTCGCTGAGCAAGCCATTTTCTCTTGAGCGAAAATACCATAATTCTATTTTCTATTTTTCTCTTTTCTTTAATCCTGTTTCAAATCCATCCCATATAATTCTTTCCTCCTTTACAAAATTCTTATTTTATGTATTTAATTTTCAAATAAGTTTGAATTCGGGGATGTTACAGTTGAGGCTATCTCCAAAATGCTAGATGAACTTCAAGTTCCGTTTTCCGGATGCTTAGGATGAGCTTCAATTTCTTAGAATTTTATTTTGATTGTCTTTCATGTTAGGTTGCATTTCATTTTTGATTATGGTACTGTCATTTGAACAATGTTTATTATGCTCCTCTATGTGTTTCTAATCATGACCAATTATGGTTTGTTTACTGGTTTTTTGTTTGAGATGTTTAAGTTGAACGATTTAATAGCATAACATAACCAATAGATAGATGATAGAATTGAAATTCTCTCTGAAATTTTGGTTTTTATTTGCCAAAAGGGGGAGAAGAGAATTATGATAAATAAGGGAAAAGTATATGAAGAATAAGAAATTGATGATCTATGATGTGTATGTGATAGATATTTTAATGAATACATATGAATGAATATTGAAGTATTGTCTATGGAATATTGCTATGATTTGTATGATAACACATATGCTATGTCTTATTCTATTTGCTATATAAGTATTTTCAAGTTCTTTTAGGAATGAAGGAATAACCATTGCCTATGTGCTCATCGTTATTGTTATGAAAGTGTTTGGCCGCATCAAAACCAAAAAGGGGGAGATTATTGGACTTAAGCTACATAGAAGACACAAGTTGTTCCTCAAGTCTCTCATGTATTAGTTGTAACATCTTGGAAATGGGAATCTAGGAAATATAAGAGAAAAGCCTGGGTGGTGAACCCATCCAAGAGAGGGAAGTTAGGAGTGGGATGAAAATCCAGAGGGTTAAGTGTGGTTCAGACAGAAATAGAGATCCATTAGAACCATGAGTTTTAAAAGAGTTTAAAGAGGGAATAAGAGCTACGCCAATCAAGTTGTATGTCGAACTTAGAAGAAATCGCACCCTGTATCAGAGAGAAGTATAATAGTTTAAGAATGAGGAAATGAGGTTAGGAAAAGAAGGACTAAGTGGAAGTAATCTGTTAGAACCACATGAAACACTAGAAGGGGGGGTTGAATAGTGTTTTAAACTTTCATAAATACTTTTGGAAATCTTTGATACAAAATCGTAATGAAACGATCAAAGTACAAAACCAATCTTAAGATCAGAGTTAGTTTTGAAAACATGCGGAAGATAAGAGAGATAAAGATAGAAAATCTTTCTCTTAAACTGAAGATTGTTTTGATTGAAGGCTTCTCAAAAGATCTTCTGAAGATTGTTACACAGAGTATCTTAAGTACAGTTTCTAAAGTACTTCAGCAGACTGAAGACTGTCTGAAGTCTAATTCTGTTTTCTGAACTACAGTTCATTTCAAACTCACTTCAGAAACTTACTTTAGAAGTTATTTAAGGTACATTTTCTGTAATATCTCAAACGATATGAAGAGACTTGAGGTTTAATTTTCTCGAATAATTTGTTTGTTTGAAATTGTTTTGTTAAGGTGAATCTGAAATACTTTTCACTCCCCAAGGTAAATGCAAAATGAAAGTAAAAGAGATTAAGGGAAGGAAAACTGAGACACAAAAATTATCCTGGTTCCCCACACCCACAACCCCTGTGAGTTACATCCAGTCCCAGGCGCAAACCACCACTAGCTTTCCACTATCTGAAACCACAGATACAAGTATTCTTCACAGCCTCTTCAGGCCACCGAGTATTCCTCACGGGCCTCTCCAGAACCGACCAAGTATTCTTCACGGCCTCTCCAGACCAACTGAGTGATTCTTAGTGATGACACACTGCTAGAAGCTTGGACCTGCAAGACCTACATTAGAGGAAATGCACCAACTTTTGGCATGAGCTTCACGCAAGGAAGAGTTAGAGAAATTAGTGTCCTACAAATAAAGGGTCACTACCCTACAAAATAAAGGTCACTACCCTACAGAAGGACACCTTGACCTGGATAGGACCCCTGTCCTATAGACCACCCTTAATTAGGACTTTCTTGTAATTTCTTTTATTCTTGTATTTTCTTTTAATTCCTCCTTCTTGGGAGATATCTTTAGTGGGTTTATGGTAGTAGGTTGCCTTGCTATAAGGCTTAGGAGGTCATGGTTTATTCCCATATAGGATAGAAATTTGATTCATCTTGTATTTCCTACATAGTTGGGCGCCTTTTTAGAGGTTTAATGGTTTAAGGCTTAGCTTGGCCATAAGCCATTAGGGGCATGGGTTAAATCCTACTTGGGCTGGATTTGCACCCATCTTTTATTTTCTCCCCTTTTATTTTCCTTTTTGGCCGCCCCCTCCCTCTCATTTTCTATAAATAGGAGCCTCCCCTCATGTAATCATAACTTTGATGAATAGTAAAGGCATTATGCCAAATTTTTCTCTCTCTTGAGAGTTGAGTGAGGCTTGGTGGTTGTTGCTTAAACCATGGTGAGACTTATCTAATTCCCCCAGAATTAGTGGCGTCTGGCATTGGACTTATCTGCTGCAGGAGGATTCTTGCTTCAGTGGCGTCCCTCCCATTTCTTCCTCTCCACTTTTTCTTTCATTTTCTCTCATTTTCTATCACTTCTCACGTGAATATAGATGCTGTCCAGCACCTATATTTCATGATTTTATTGTTGATTGTGGTTCTAATTGGTTTGTTTTTGCTCAATTCTAGATCCTGTGCAATTTCTGTCATCATTTGGTATCAAGAGCTTGATGGATTGAGCAATTTGGGGCTGTTTTTGGTGGCTGTTTGGGCATGTGGCTGCACCTCATATGTGCAGAATTTTGCTTCATTTAGTGTAATTCAATCCCTCTTTCAGTTGTAATTGGACTTGGACTGTTTCCCGGCCCGAGGTGCCTTTCTACTACTACTTTGTGCTTGTCTGCTTGATTGATTTGGGTGATAATCTTGCTAGTTGGGGGCTGTTTTGGGCTGCTAATTCCCACCCCTAGGTGTGTGATAAATTGTCTCTTAATTGCTCATACTTGTTCTGAGTGATTTATACATAAATTGCTATAAATTGCTTGTTTGTGGTGAAGTGTGGTAAGAGGAGGCATTGTTGTCTTCATTTTTCCAAAGATCATTCACTACATTTTCTCCCTTCACATTAATTGTTCATCCCCCATATTCATCTCTTACTTTCCGCTTTTAATTTCCGCATTTAATCCGCTTCTCCATCCCATTTAATTTCAGCTTCCCCTTTACTTTCTGCAATTTACTTTCAGTCCTCCCCATCCTTTTAATTTCAGCTTTCCCCTTTACTTTCAGTCATTTATTTTTCAGTCCTCCCCAACCTTCTACTTTCTGCCATCCCCTTTTACATTCTGCTTTACATTTCTGTCCTCCCCATCCTTTAATTTCAGTTTCCCCCTTACTTTCTTGCAATTTATTTTTGCGCAATTTTCTCCTTCTTTTGCCATTTTATGCGCAATTTTTGGGCTTATGTTTGTTCATATTCTACCTTGCTATGTCTGTTTGATTGGCATTCTGATTGCAAATTTGGATTGACTGCTATCTCTACCTAGAACTTTCCCTGTTTGATTGTGCAAAACGCTCACCTATAGGATCTTTTTTGGTTCATAGTGTTGGAAGAAGATCAACAAATCCTAATTGTTGATTTTCCTTCAAATTTAATTCCAAACTTAAAATTGAACCAAGCGCGTTTCTGTGACCACACTGGTCTTGTATAATCAACAAGGAAGTGCTAAGCAATTTTTTGGGCCATTTTTGAAATAAAGTTGCCATAACCTTTTATAGTTTTTAGAAATCAGTTTATTCATTATTTTTGCTTTTCTGGGCCACTTGGACCAGTTACTGTCAGAAAATTCCAAAAATATTACAGTAGGTTCAGTATTTTCTTTTCATTGTGTACAAATTTCTGTAATTTTCTGTTGGGGAAAAAGTCAAAAAAAGAAAAAGAAGGCAAAAAAAATATAAAGAGTACGTACGTGCCAAAATTAGAAAAAGAGGTGTAAAAGCAAAAAAAAGGGTGCAAAAGTCAGCAACAAGGAAGAAAAGTCAAAAGACAACCAAAAAGAGTCAAAATTTAAAAAAATTCAGAAAAAATAGAAAATTCAAAACAAAGAAGTATCCAACAATACAGTGACAGTTTTACTGTAATTTTTCTGTTTCATTTTCCTGTAACTGTAATTGAGTTGTATTTGCTGTTTTTATTAAAATGACAATTGTGGCAACTCTTTCAAAAAATCACCAAAAACAATTCTCTTTGCAATTTCTTCAGTCATGTCTGTTTGCTATCTGCTCTTGTGTATAAGCTTGTTTGAGTGCCAACTTTCTTGTTTGTCATATCAACTTTTTGTTTTGTCTTAGGATTTTTCTATTCTCTTCGGTAGATCTTTTCTTTGTTAGTGCGCTTCTATTTTGGGTAAGGGTTAAGACTTAGACTCAATCTGGTCTTGCAACTTCAATCAACCTCCAACGACGAGTAGAAGAGGCTAGAGAGTATCATTATAGAAAAAGCCTAAAAAGAGTGACATACACGAGTGATACATTCCATTGAGTGTAAACACTTAGTGAGTGGTGAGGTCCGTTAAAATAAAATCAATTTAAGATGTCATATAGAATTTGGAGAAAGGAGCTAGATGAAGATAGGAGAGAATTTAGAAGAGAAAAAGAAGTGAGAAGACACTCTTCTCATGATAAAATTGATGAAAGGTATAGAAAAGAAGGAGAGAAATAAATAGGTATCATTTTGAAGATAAGGAAAGGAGTTATGATAACTCTAACCATGAAAGGAGAAGATATGAAGAATAGAGAAAACTTAGGAGAAATTATGAGAGTGAAATTAGAAGAAAAGATTATGAAAAAGAGGAAAAGAGAAGAAGAGAAAATAGGAAAGTTACAAAAAATTCTTTTGAAGATAGAATTGGGAGAAAGTTAGAAAAATTTTCAAATAAAATCGAAGATAAAATCTCAAAATTCTTTTCAAAATCCTTAATTGAAGAAGAGATAAGAAAATTAGAAAAAGAAGAAGAAGAAGAAAGGTTGAGAGAGAGAGAAAAAGAAAGGAGGTAGAAAAAGTACAAATAGAAGAAAAGAAAAAACAAAGAAGAAGCAAACTTATCTTGTGATCAATTAAATGCTAACTCTTCTAGTTTAAACTTGAATAGGTTGATGGAAATACATCTAGTGTTGCAAAGAGGAAAAGTCAAGTGGTTGAAAGGGAGTATCCTAGACTAACTTTCTTTATGCATGGCATGCCTCTTTTTACGCACAATCCTATGCCTCAAAGCATTACATGTTTGAAAGAATAAACAATGTTGATGATGCCTTGAAACCTATTGCATGTTTAAAAAATTCAATTAAGTTTAAGAGTACCATGAAACTTACTAGAGATGCATGTTTAGTCAAATCCTTTGATCAATTTAGATTGCATGATAACACAATTGGATGGAATATGCGTGCACCTTTGGTTTGTATCTTTAATGTGCATACAAATTTTGGACCCAAAATAATTGTTTTATAAAGATGTGTATTATGCTCTTGAACTAGTAAAAGAAAATGATAACAATTTGGATGAAGCTATCACATATGAGAAAACTTGTTTAACATCCATTTCACATGATGATATGCTTCATAGTGTGCTTGCTCAAAATAATTCTTTTGATGTTTCACCTTACATGAACACAAATGATAATATGCAAAAGGTGTCATATTACTTGAGTGAGTGCATTAGAATGGATATGCCTCTTGAACAAACTTGCATGAATACTCATGGCATGAACATATGCACTACCCTTTTGACAATCATGCTCAAGATGCATGTAAAAATGTTGGATGTTATTGAAAATAATAAACCATTCATGCCACATAGTTTCACTTGTGCATTTATTTGGGAACATAGTGTAGAATATTTTGATGAATGTTGCACATTGAAACACATTTTGTACTTATGTGGAATTTATTTTCTAAGCCTTCTCCATGACTACTTACTTTCTTACTTGCAAGGGAGGGCTTCAAAAGATTAGTCTTTGATCCAGGATCTAAATCCATAGAGTACATGGACAAGATGGTTCAATCTCCATTGACGGAGTTTTCTAACCCTTTTCTCAAATACCTCTTGTTCATATCATATGAATTTCTTTTGCTAATCTTTCTGATTCCCAAGTATTTCTATTATGAGCCTTCACTTTGCTTGCTTGGGAATAATACTTATGGGTCTTCTTCTTGTTGTCTAGGCTCAAGGAAGATGTTCAACTTGAGGACCTCTAACTCTACTCTCCAAGAGCTAAGGGAGTATCTTCTTACTTTCTTATGTCATCCATCCGCTTCTTCTAGCCAGTTCATTATTCTTATGGCTTCTTTTGAATTTTCAGATTTGAAGTCAAATCCTTTTCAAGGGGGAGGGAATGATGACACACTGCTAGAAGCTTGGACCTGCAAGACCTACATCAGAGGAAATGCACCAACTTTTGGCATGAGCTTCAAGCAAGGAAGAGTTAGAGAAATTAGTGTCCTACAAAATAAAGGGTCACTACCCTACAAAATAAAGGTCACTACCCTACAGAAGGACACCTTGACCTTGGATAGGACCCTTGTCCTATAGACCACCCTTAATTAGGACTTTCTTGTAATTCTTTTATTCTTGTAATTTTCTTTTAATTCCTCCTTTTGGGAGATATCTTT
>QLOH01001144.1:0-113276 GCA_026901365.1 Sesbania bispinosa | reverse complement strand
TTGTTAACAAGAGTTCAATTAACCTCACACAATCATTAACCCAAATTCTCTCTTGTTAACCACCAAATGGATATACCATTAACCTCATTTTTAAAATGTTCACCATTTCTGGACACATAATTAACCACGTGTTAACGGGAGTTGCAATTAAGCTCACAAAATCAATTAACCAAAAATCATATTCTGTTAACCACAAATGGATACACCATTAACCTCATTTTAAATATGTTCACCGTTTCTGGACACATAATTAACCCCGTGTTAACAAGAGTTGAAATCACCTCACAAATTCAATTAACCAAAAATCCCACTCTTTTAACCACAAATGGATACACCATTAACCTCATTTTTTAATATGTTCACCGTTTCTGAACACATAATTAACCTCGTGTTAACAGGAGTTGCAATTAACCGCACAATTCAATTAACCAAAAATCATATGTTAACCACAAATGGATATATCATTAACCTCATTTTAAATATGTTCACTGTTTCTTGACACATAATTAACCTCGTGTTAGCAGGAGTTGCAATAAACTTCACAACATCAATTAACCAAATTATATGTGATCATTTATTGTATTTCTTGATCTATATTTTTATTTAATTAGATAAATAAATAAAATAAAAAAATAAAAAAAAAAAATAAAAAACTTTTTTAAAAAAATAAAAAAAAGTAAAAAGGGTGGGACTAAAAAGAAAAAAAGCAAAAGAAAACGTTTTAAAAATCGGGGAGGGGGTGCAAAAGAAAAAAACAATTATGGTAAAATGTTGTGTGTCCTGTTTATGTAGGCGAACAATTATCCTTAGGAAAATTTCCGGTACCTGGCTAATTAAAGGGTTTAGATACCCTGCCACCGTGTACCAATAAGTAGTTGTGCGCGTTTCAAAGCAGTCACGTGAATTTTCAGATGCTAGTTGCGGCTTTGCAATCAAGTCCTCCGGTAATAGTGAAATTTTATGTATTTTTTGTTAAAAAAATAATAATGATAACGTGAAAAAATTAAAATGTAAATCATATTTGTTTTTCTTTGTTAGATGCATCAGGTGTATTACTTTCTTCCGTCCATTTGTTAGGATTTTTTATCATCGAGTGTTTTTCCCAATTTGTGTAATCTTCTTCTTCCACCGGCCGTACACATGTCATTTCCTTCATAAGGTGGGTACATGCTGCAAGATTGGTACACTTTATTGCTTCTTCCCGTTCCAGATTTTCGGTTTGGCATCAAAAGTGGTTAGTGTGAAATAAAACCCTAAAATCAATTAACGGATCCAACAACGAAAACCACCCACATTAAACACCAATGTTGATCGATTAAAAGATTAAAAGGAAGTATTGTTGATGCAAAACAATGCAAATGCTGAGAAAAGAAGAGGAAAGACAACGGGAAAGAAAGACGAGGAGGGACGGCTTAAAGATGAATGCCTTATGAAGGAAAGCTAACAAAACAAGAAAATTTTTCAATTCTGAATTTTCTTATTCTAATTGTTTTTTCCAATCAAATTTACTGATTTAAGGAGGACTAAACCGCAACAATGACAAAACTTGGAAGGGGCAGCATATCACATGACACAGCCATTGAAATTGAAATGCTATTGGTCCACTTGGAAGGGTTCCAAAACCCCTCTGTTAACAAGGGTACGGAGCAAGCCCTTATCCTTATTGCTCTATTGCTCTTCATGAAAACCTAAGCACGTGTCTTTTGGGGCCAGACATTAGTTCCCAGCATCGAATATTACGTGGCACTCAACAGCCATGCAAAGCACAAACACCCTCCACGTGCCACCTTTTCCCACCGTTGCATCACTAACCGCCTTTTCACTCTATAAACCCTTAATTAAACACCTTTCTCCATTGCTCCAAAAACGACAACCTCCATGGAAACTCCATATGCCCCACCCTGTCACCACCTCCATGGGAAGTTCTCGTCCTCATAGCTCACCACCTTGACCCCAAAACCCTAGCCATAGCATCTTGCGTTTCAAAGTCATGGCTACATTCCATGTCATCAGATCATCTTTGGAAACCCATCGTGGCAACCCACTTCCCCTCTCTTTCCACCCTTCCATCCACCGTCGTCCCCTACCGTCGCCTCTTCACATTAGGCCGATCCGCCGCCACGCGCCGTCGCCAGAACCCTTTGAAGCCAAACCTCTCCCTCAATGACCTCATCTTCACTGTCTCGATTTCCACACGTGACTCTCGTGCCATTGCCTACGCAGCTAAACCAAGCGATGCTCTGGTCGCGGAACATGCCGGCGTGTTCCGTTTTGAGGTTGGCTGCGACGGCGACGCCGTGATAAAGAGGGAGGGTTTGGAAGAGGTGAAGGTGACGTGGAATGTAGTGTTGAAGGGGTGGAGAGGGGTTTTCACTATGATGGACTGTGAGGGGAAGGTGGGATTTGTTCCCGGCGGTGAGGGGTGGTTCTCGCAGGAGCTGCCAGCACCGGGTTGTTGCTCGAAGGCGGTGGCGAGTTCGGCGTTCGGTGGGGCGGATTTGAGGGTAGGAATGAGTGGTGATGGGAAGATGATGAGAGTGAAGAAGGTGAGTGTGGGGATTTTGAGTGTTGTGGATTGGAGGAGGTATGTTGGGGTTGAAGACGGTCTTAGGTATTTGCAGCATTTTCTTCCAACTTGCAATGTATAGTGAGTGAGTTTCTTACTAATGCATTAAAACTTGCTTTTCGTAGTCCAGGGTGCAATCTACAATTATTAGTTTGTGCGAGTTAGTCAAGCAAATAGCAAGGTTTTAAAACTTCCATATCCCACAAAAGATCTTTTAAAACTTCTACAATTATTAGTTTGTGCAGTCAGGAACGCAAATATATTTCAAAATTCATATTCCGAACTGTGTGCAAGGAAAAAAAATACATCACACTAAAAAATAGGGTAGGGTAGAATACGGTCTATAGAATCTAGTTCAATAGAGATGAAAAGAAAAAAAAAAAAGTGGAAAATATGTTTGAAAGAGGACAAGTTTAGATATATATTTTTTATGAGAATTTCTACGGTTCTCTCATTTAATTACTTTATAATTAAAGAATTAATTTTAATATATGAAAGAAGTTAAGTTAATTTTATTTTTTGATTTATTTTATTTTTATATTTTAGAAGTTTCTACAGAATCTAAACTGATTCAGAGTAAGAGAAAAAATAAAAAAAAAGTGTGAAAATATAGTGGAAAAAAGAAAATAAGGTGAAGTCTAGTGTAAAAGAGGGAGAAAAAAAGTATAAAATGAAGTATAAATTTTTTAGCGTGAAGTAGATGGACCAAATTCAGCCTATATTTTACTTTTTATTAAAAATAAATGAATAATTTTGAATAATTTATTTTTATTAAATAGTTTGTATATGACTAGTTGAGAATATAATGAGTTTAATTTAAGAGAAATTAAGAGAAAATATGACTTTTATAATATAATCTAAGGGAAGATTTCGATGAATTTTGTTAAAATAAATGAGTTGAATTTGACAATTAAGATTTCAAATTATTATATTTTTATATTTTACATTTTTTATTACGTAGATTTGATTTGGTTTTGGTTCCGTTGGAGACACCATTCTCAAATTTCTAGATTATTTCGTGTCATTATCGATTTTTATATATATACACGGTCATAAAATGCTTAATTAGTAACTCCAATAATTACGTCATTATCGATATTTTTATATATATACACGGTCATAAAATGCTTAATTAGTAACTCCAATAATTACGTCAGCCTAAACATGATTAGTTCATACATTACAAATTTTTTAATTTATATGCCACACCGTGGCTCAGAATACAATCATCTATAAGGTACATAATAAATTCTATCCTAACTCTGTATGGTATAACATATGTATATACATCAATTCCCTGCACGGGACTCACAATAACCAACAAGAGTGGAATGGTCCACTGAGGAACTCCAAGCTCCCTTTCAAGCTTCTGGCTGAACAACCCTGTAAAATCTAAAATGAATGAACCCCACAACACGGGGTGAGATTAATGTCTCAGCGAGTGTAGCTATGTAAGCAAGCAATGTAGGGAGAGCAACCAAATGAGTTGTAACATATATCTAAGCAAGTCATTCATAAACCATTTAGTTACATTACATCATAATGCCATATCTCAACTCAATTTAAATGAAATGTAAGTATGTTATGCATGACCTGCATTGCCCGGCAGAACGAGGTCTTTTCACTTATTCTAAGGCTAGACCTGAGCTCTGACTACAAGCAACGTCTTCCTTGGGGACGTATCCCACCAATTATTTTGGACCGAAGTCATTATTTTGGACCGAAGTCAAGTTTTAATTAATGCATGAATAACTAAGTCGAAGCCAAATATTCTGGGCCGGAGCCAAAACTCATAATCTAGGCCAAAGCCAAACTCATTTTAGTCTTATTCTGGACCAAAGTCAAGCTTGATTAGATTAAGGTTTGGTGGCCCATGGCCAAATTCATTTTTCTCTGGGAGCCAAAACTCAAATTCATTTTTCAAACTACCAATATGCTACCCTAACTAAGTTATTTCCAACACAATCATAATATTCAGCAAAGAACAACAAATAGTGCTTAATCTTATAAATAGTACCAACTCAAACCCTAATTGGGGATCTAGCTCAATAACCATCAACACATTAAATACATCTAAAATCAATCGGTAAACAGCCATAAACAAATCACATACAACCTCAAGAAAGGAAGGAGAGGAGGAGTGGGCACATTGGGGATTACTCATACAAGATTAGAGTGGTGGTGTGTGAGCTAAAATGGAGAAGGGAAAGAAGGTTGGATGGGTGGATCCTTGACTTCCCAAGCTTCCTCCTAGCTCCAAGCATCATTTCTCTCTTAAAATCCCCTCCATTCTCTTAGAACCATGGATGGGGAAGAAAATGTGGGGGTGAGGGTTTCTGCGCGTTTTTAAAAACAAGAAACGCGTTCGCGCTCTTGAGCGCGCAAACTTTCTGACTTGGAAAATTAACAACAGGCGCTCGCTCGCTCGAGCGCGCAAAGTTTCTGCCAGAAACCCGAAATTCAACTGATATCCTTACTCGAGCAAGCTATTTCTTGCTTGAGCAAAAATAAGCTTGTTTGGAAGTGAAAATGAGATCAGAATACTATCATGTAGCATATCAAACTGAAGCCCTAGATCTTAGATTTCTAATGCAAATGGAAACACCTCAATTGGACACCTATAACTCTAGATATATCGAATTAATGCACCAATGTCATTAGGCTTAAAACCCAAAATTATCCAATGACCATGGTTGAAGCCTAACGAGGCACACCTTACATGAATCATGTTTAACTCATTAATTCACTCCAATAAGACTAATGTTAAGGGTTCTAAGTGTCCATGAGGCTATGCTCATTTATTCCCTCGTTCCTTTCCATAAAATCACCTTCTACCCTAGTTACTTGAGTCTACGCCTCTTCTTTATTGTCTTCAATTTCTATCCCCAAAACTTTTCCATACAATACAAAATGTAGGGGTTTAGTGAAATCTCACATGCCTAACTTTTAACGTTTCATTCAAATGCTTTCTATATAGAGGTTTTGGGTTAGAGTTTGAAAGGAATATTTGGTATTAATCATTGGGATAAAAATTAAATTTCACCATTTGACACACATGGAAAATAAACTATACTTTGAGACATGTGACATGTGGTAGTACAGGTCATTCAAAAAGGTCAAATAGGTAAATGTATATTCAATGGTGCTAAGACTATTAACAATAATGAAAATGATAACATTGATGATATCATAAGTTAATATTATAATTACCTAAAAAAATTAGCAATTTCTAAGGTTAATATATAACAAGACTAAATATTTAAGCTATTGATATCCAATAGTACTTATTAAATGTTGGAATATTAATTGCACCCTTAATAGTGATATAATTTCACATGGAATGGCTATAAGAAGTTTACAATTGAACATACGTACCTTTGAAAGAAAGAATTAGTTCTCTTCACCATATATACTAGTTAAGGATACATGTTTTGAAGCATTTTTACAGTATAAATTCAAAATTGGCATGCTTAGTAAAACCACAAAGAAAAATTAATATAAATTATTGGCATTAAAACCCTTATTGCCATAACTAGCCTTTTTCTTGGGGCAAGTGAAAGGGTACATGTTATGATGTTTTACATGGTATAAAAATTATACTTGAGATTATGAGACAAATTTGATTAGGGTAATATGGATGCTTAACAGATTAGCTTCAAATCACTACATTTATATTTACATAACTGAATCCCTTGATTTTAAGGATTAAATTGAGCAATTACAATTGATCATAATTTACATAAATATATATAATAGATCAATCTCTATATACAAGGAAAAAAGAAAATAAGAATAATCTTAACAAAATAATCTCAACACTCCCCCAGTTGGCCTATATGTCGTATGCGTCAACCTTGTCACAAATGTATTTTTATTCTTAATTAGACCCTGGAGTTACTTAATATATTTTCTAGTGATCATTTGAAAGAACCCTTTCACAGATGAAATGGCAACATTATTTATGTGACTGGTTCTCTCATGAAGTTGATTGCCAATATATCATTTTGGATAACCAACCCAATATGTATTTGTGTGTGCAAACATCAAGATGGCCTCTATTTTCATTGATTAATGTGACACCCTTCTACCCCAAACCTCTTATACAATCAATAAATCGAAATATAGGAAAAGTAGTGTCCCACAACGGGTAAAAGGTTTACATTTCTCATCGTAAATAACGTCATTATTTCAAAGTCATCTCATTTAAAATAGAAATAGAAGTCAACGGTTTTCAAAAATGCTTAAAGCAGCGGAATCTCGAGTATCAACATCAAATTATTCTACTGGCCATGTAAGGCACTTTAAAACAGTTTACAAAATCTCTTTCTAAATAGAAACATAAAGTAAAACCCCAATAATATGCCCTGATGTCACAAGTATCAGAGCGACACTCCCTTCAATCAATACTCGACACCAGTCATGTCATCATCGTCACCTGTAAAATTAACCACAGTGTAACGGTGAGGAAAAGAATACTGTGAAGTCTATAAATCTGTTTAAGTAATTAAACATGATTATAAGACTTAACATCCGTCAGTTTTAATGATTAACAAATAAGATTATATAAAGAACAAATAAGATATATAAAGAAAAATAAGATTATATAAAGAACAAATAAGATTATATAAAGAACCAATTAGATTATATAAACAGGTTCTACTGAGAAAGGTATTTGTTTGTTAATTATGTTTCAGGATAAAATACTCTTTAGAAGAAGAAGAGATTTTGTGAACGGAATCAGAATCAGAAGATCAGAATCAGAAGAACAAGAGTGTAGAATCTGAAGAAGATTAATCCTTAACAGAGTTGAAGCAACTGAAGAATAGAAGTGAAGACTTGAAGACTGACTGAAGAAGTGAAGACTTGAAGACTGACTGAAGAAGTGGAGACTTGAAGACTGACTGAAGAAGTGAAGACTTGAAGACTGACTGAAGAAGTGAAGACATGAAAACTATCTGAAGAATCGAAGACTTGAAGACTGTCTGAAGAAGTGAAGACTTGAAGACTATCTGAAGAAGTGAAGATTAAAAGACTATCTGAAGAACTGAAGGCAAAGATATGAAGAAGTACAGATTCAAATATACGTCTGTCTGAAGAACAACAATGAACTGAAGAAACGAAGAAGAAGAGATACAAGAAGAAGAAGATACAAAGAAGAACGAAGCTACAATTCTAAGGAAGAAGGCCGCTGAAGTTTCAACCAATATGAAGAATTGAAGTTGTCTGAAGGACGCAACCCGTCTGAAGTATTGAAGCTGTCTGACGCAACGAAGCTATCTGAAAGACTTGAGCTGTCTGAAATCATCAACCTGTCTTAAGTGTTGAAGCCGTCTGAAGAGCCAAGCCCGTCTGAAGACTGGAACCTGTCTGAAGACTGGAACCCGTCTGAGGGTTGGAAGCTGTCTGAAGCTTTAGTAATGACGTGGCATCTTTGCTGAAACCTTGCGTGAAGACTTTTCTAAGTCTCTGCTGCTCGTACGTTTTGAAACACATTTGTGGCAACAAACATAGAGACCTTTCCCGGTGCATTTGAACTTCATACACCACTGAGGAAATCTCTGCAACGCAGCATTCGCAGCAACAACAGTAGCAGCTTTACAACAGCACCAACGTTGTACTATGTCAGAACTCTCAAGAAGCGTGTCTCACAACGGATTAAAAGAAGACTATTTGCTGTCTCTAAACGATAGCATTTCAACGAGACATTTCTTCATTTGTGCAATCTGGAACAAAGCAGAAGAAAAGCTCAGGAGACTAAGCAGAAGCAACAAGGAAGATGTTTGAATAAAATATATTCTATTCAACATCTTTATCTAAATCCCAAAAGAGGAATCTGCAAACAACGACTATTGATCAAGACATCTCATTCAAAGAAGTAATGGTGTCAGGAGCAAGTGAAAAAGGAGTATATGCAGAATAAGCAAAAAGGGCAAATTCAACGGATACATACTCTCAAGAGAATCAGAGGAAATCCGAAAGCAAGCAGATGCAAGATAATGCAAGCTGGATAAAGCAGATGCAAGCAGATGCAAGCAGATGCAAGCTGGATAAAACAGATGCAAGAAAACAAAGAATTCAAGAGAGAAAATACACATAATCATCGCATCTCTCAAAACAGAGCTCATCAACAAAAGTGTCAGAACGGGAGTATTCTGAACACTCAATATGCTTAAGGAGAAGCAACCGTTTGAGAAGCTATTACACAACGGCTATATGAGCCACATCATCAAAAGCTCAACGGTATTATGAATCATCTTCAACGACTATATTCAAGAAGAACATATAAATAGCCTCAAGATTGAAGTTGAAGACGTTGTTGTTAAAATACACAACCAAGTTGGTCGGTCCAACCACTTGTTACAGCACACAACCAAGCTGGTTGGGTAGAATATCAATCAGGTTGTTGGAAACAACCATGCAGTTGCTGTACAACCAAGATAGATCAATCGGGATTGTTTTTCAAGAAGGTTCTTGAAATCAATCAGGATGAAAACTGTTAACTAGGCTGAGTGTCTTACAGTTAACAAGAGTTGACTCGAGCTAAAATACATCATGAAAATGTCAACTTCGATTGATCAGAGAGTGAATTCTCAATCGGGCTACTGATCAGCTGGTCAGTTAGTTAGATTGTACAGTTGGTCTGTTGATCAAGTGAGTTGGTTGTCGGGAAGGCAATCATGCTGTACAAATGACTATCAAACCAGGTACGGTTTGAAGCTTGGATGATACCTTGGTATTCCAATGATACGGGTGAGAATGTAGCCCATGGAAACCAATGGTTGGAGAATAAGGCTGAGCTTAATTTCACATTCTTAGTTAGCCTACTCTCAGAGGATGTATTCCTCATAGAAAAGACAGGGATTGTACTTAAATTCAAACACTTGTATCACTGTCTATCCTTGTATTTAGTTTGTAATGACTGTATCCTGAGTATGTACTCAGTAATCTCTATGTACAAGAAAAATCTGAGTTGAGAGGTTCTAGCGAACATCTAGCTTAGATTGAGTAGTAATACTCAACACTTAGTTAAGTGTCTGAGAGCCTGGAGAGGCTTGGTGGAAGAAAGAATACTTCTGGTAGAGCCTGAAGAGGCTTGATAGAAAAGAATACTTGTGGTAGAGCCTGGAGAGGCTTGATAGAAAAGAATACTTGTTGTGTTGGCCTGGAGAGGTTAACATGTGTATCTGTGGTTTCAGATAGTGTGACATATATGTGGCTGCAAGGGTCTGGGGGATTCGGAGTGGCACATATGTGTTGTTGTTATAAAAAGGCTAGTGGTGGTTTGCCACTAGGACTGGATGTAGCTCACAGGGTTTGTGGGTGAACCAGGATAAATTTTGTGTCTAAGTTCTCTTTCCCTTAATCTCTTTTATTTACAGTCTTTACATTTACGATGGGGATTGGAAAGTATTTTTCATAATAATCTTAACACAACGATTTCAATAAAACAAGTTTTCATACAAACATAACGGTAAAACGTCTCTAGTGTAGGTTGAAGTATTATAGAAGAATATATTCAGAGGGATGTCTGAAATACCTGTCTGAAGTGAGCCCAACAGGAACTCAGTTCAGACACATGAAATAGATGGTCTCTGATCATCTAAAGTATTTCAGAAACAGTTCTGAAGGTACTCTTAGTAATATTCTTCAGAAGACACTAAGAGAAGTTTGTTTAAAATCAAAAACAATCTTAAGTGTAAGAGAAGTTTTTAATCCAAATCTTTCATATATTCCGCATGTTCTTAAAATAACTCTGATCTTAAGATTGGTTTTGTACAATGATCACTTAGCGTGATTGTTTATTTTAAAGATTTCCAAAATTGTCTTAAAATTGTTAAAACACTATTCAACCCCCCCTTCTAGTGTTGCCTGTGGTTCTAACAATTGGTATCAGAGCTCACCTTCGGGTTGAGCATCTAACAAATGCAGAAGGAGTAGATCCTCAGAAGATGGAAATCTCACCAGGCTGAAGCAACTCTGAAGAATGACAATGAGAATAGGAAAATCATTTTTCCAATACTCATTATTCATGAGGCTAAAGCACAGGACGCAACAGAAAAGGAAAGTGAATCTGTCTCTAGATCACAAACTGGTAACACCTTTCCTATCTATATTTTAAGTTATAATATAGCCATTAATCTGTTGCATGATTTGTTTTATTGAAATTGTGAAAAATATGATTACATGACATAATTGTTTCATGCTTTCGAAATTGTGTAAATATATGTCTGCATGATATGTGTTTTACTATGTTCACTGTGTGAAATGTATGATTCATTGTATGTATGCTTTACTTATTTAAATATATGTGTTGAAGAGTCACTCATGTTTAGTAAAGTAATAACTGCGTTTTTAAATTAAGTAAATGAAGAGTCGTGTGTGTTAGTCATAATTGTTTTGAAAATATGAAACGGCACGATGTGAATCATTGAATCATCAACCGGTTTCTCTCAAAGGACACGATGCACATCTCTCCACAACTGCTTAGTGGATGAAACCGCTCCTTTCATAAAATGAAGCGACGCTTGATTGCCTATTTAAAGGATTGGAAGATCATCAGAAGAACCTCACAGTTTATTTCCTTTCAATTCATCTTAATCTATCTCAATGGCATCAAGATCAGCAATCTCTTGTGCTCAAAGTCTATGCAAGTATGATGAAAGAATTATTCCCACAAGGGGAGTAAATTTAAAGCGACTTTGACAAAGAAGGACTAAGAATCTCTGAGTACTTCAAGGATGCTGGATGGATTTCCTTTCTTGAAGAGGCATCGTTCCCCTGGCATGAGCAGAGTATTCTAGATTTCTGGAACAACTCAGAAGTGTTTCTTGAAGAGACAAGTGGTATAAACACTTCAGTAATGGGAATGCCTATCAGAGTGGACTTCAAGGATCTGAAGGAAATCATTAGGGTTGAAGCAACCGGAAAACAATTCTCTTCAGATTGGGAAATCAATGATAGAGAGAAAGAGATGCATGATCAAATGTTATTTGGTCGCAGAACTCTTGAAGCACCAGTTTGCTCAAACTTACTGGAAATTCCCAGAATTCTGCTGACAATCATTAATTGTTGTATTCTACCCAAAAGGAAGGATACAAACATCATCTCTGATATGGAAAGATTCGTGTTGATACATCTCCTTCAAAGGAAAAGATTAAATCTTCCCAGAATCATCCTCTATCATATGATGAGAAGAAAATTAGAAGAAGTCAAAGTCTTTCCCCATACTACACTGATTATGAAAATCCTTCAATATAAAGGATTTCTTATTGAAAGATTCTTTGACCAGAAGCCATCACCCTTGTTCACTATAAAAGAATATAAGCATATCAAGGGAACATCAGCAGAGGAAAATGAAGACCAAACCCCTTTGTCGTCAACTCAAAGCAAAATAGAATCTTCTGACTATCTAAGTGTTCATGGAAATTTAAGAGAAATTTTCAGAAGATGTAATATAAGAAGGTTGAATGAACGCATCAGACGGCTGGAAGAAACACTCAGATTCTATCAACATGAACTGCAGATGCTGAAAACACAAAGGAGAAAATCAGTGCCAATGAGAACAAATCTGTTGAAGATCAATGATACACTTGTGTTCTGAAATTTTTTTTTGTCTTTCTGTTTTGAGTCCATTTCACTTTCTATCTCTGTTTATATGTGTTTCTCTTAATATTAACATTCTATGTGTTCCATTTGTTTATATGTGTTTCCTCTTGTGCACATTTTAAGTCTATAACTCTATCCTTAATTGATTAACAAATTGTGATTCTAAAAGATAAATTTAATTAACCTAATAAGATAATTTTTTAAAATTTGATAAAATGTTATCTGTAATTTTAAAATACTTAATTTAAATAATTAGACAAATTACAATCAGGTGCTACTGAAAGGTACTTCTAGTTTGAATGTTTCAGGAAACAGGTTTTAAGAAGACCATCTAAGAAACATCATCTAAAAGGACATAGTGTGATAACATCTTCATTGTCTGAACCTATTCAGGAAGTTCAAAATGAACTCTCTGAAAGCGTGGGTTATTAATATTAAAGATGGTTAACACTCTATGCACCAAACCTAACTCAATCTCTGAGTGGATTATACTAACTTAGTAATATCTCTATTCATCTAACCCGTTCAGAAGGCTCCTTATGGACTGTCTGAAATTATGGGTCTGAAATGTTAAGGGATAGTTACTCAAGTCATTAGAATCCAACTCAATTGAAAAGGGATAGGTTAAGATGACTGTTCAAAGATTCTCTAGGAGCACAAAAGACAAAAAGCATACTGAAACGTGCAGACATCAAGCAACCTTAGATGAAGAAAAAGTCTTCAAGGCAAGAAGCAATGTCAGTTAACACCTCTTCATCCAGATAACAATAAACGGATTATGTGGTAACATCTCTTCTTTACTTAATCTAAACTTTCATGATCCTTTATTCAATGCGTTGTCATCTGAAAAGACGTGTTGTTTTAATAAGGGAGTCTCTTGGAACAATAACGCCTAATATCTTTAAAGGTCGCGGCGCTTCACTTGTCTATCATTCAACGCACTCTTCCCAAGAACGCGCTGTCAGTGTCAAAATTAAATGCTCTTGTATATATTCTCAAACTTCTATTTTCTCTCTTCATCTCAACCTCCAAATCTCTCTAGGAAACCTCCAAAACGATTTCTCACTTCCATCTCTCAAAATGTCTTCCTCTATCCTTCAAACTCAAATTGTAGACTTTCAGAATCTCTCTAAGGTTGGTTATAATGTAACTGCCTTTTTCGAAGCCGCCGGATGGTTACCTTTCTTTGAAGCCATTGACTGCAAATGGCATGAAGAAAGTGTGTATCAATTCTGGAACACGCTTTGTCTGGAAAACTCAGGGAAGAGACCTGCCTCAAAGCCCAAGTTATGAATCAAAAGGTGGTTGTAACTACCAATATCCTTGAAAAAGCTCTCGGAGTAAAAGCTGAAGGAGAATTGTTCTCCACAGCTTGGAAAGATCTGTTTGAGGAACAGTTTAACCATCTAATCTTCAATAGGAGAGGAATGCAAGTTATTCCCAAAGTTCTCTTCAATATTCTGAAATATTGTGTGATCCCACGAATTAAGGATAACCATAACCTTGAAATGGAAAGGTTTTGTGTTATCAATCTTTTGCAAAAGAAGAAGATTAATCTTCCGTGGATCATTCTTTTCGATATGGCAAGAAGAAAACTGGAAGACTCTACTATCCTACCTCACAATACAGTGATCATGAAGATTCTTATGGTAAACAATGTGTTCATTAGCCACATGTACGATCATAGACATCCTGGTCTTCTTAAGGTAAATCATCGGAACACAGAGGAAACCGATGACATTCCTGAGATTCAAAGACTAAGGATGGAGAATGCTCAACTGCGTCGCAAGATAAAGGAGTTAAGGAAGAATGTGCTCAAGATCTCTAATAATATCTAGTGTCTAACGAGCAATCTTATGAAAATTAGTTCCCTCTATCATCTTTAGTGTCTCTGTTTAAGTGTCTCTGTTTCTTTGTCTACATGTGTTTTCTTCTGTGAATTTAGTTGTTCTCTCTTTAGTTAAAAGTCTTCTTTGTTTCATTTATGCTTCATAACTTCTTGATAATTGCTTAACAAAATCTTAACTATAACGAGAAACTCTTAAAAAAATTGTAGAAAACTAATCAACTTAGGGGGAGAAACCTCAGTATTAAGAAGTAGATCTTTAAGTGTAACCAACTTAACAGGAGAAATATATCTGTCAAAACGATACATTATTTAACATATGGTATAGGATTACATTAACTTATAATATAAACCTTTTTAATTAATGACAAAAGGGGGAGAAATATAAACTAACAAAATACTAAAAGAGTGTAACAAAGAGGGAAATATATAGGGAGATAAATAATAGGAAGTAGAAATAAATAGCAAAGAAATATAACATACAGTAAGAGAGAAGATAACAACTAAGAGTTCTAATAATAAGTAAGAATAACAATAAGTCATAACAATAGGTATCTGAAATCTTAACGAGAACATTTTAACAATAGGTATCTGAAATTTCTGAAGTATCATATAATAATAGGTATCTGAAGGGTTCTAATAACCATAGGTGTTTGAAATCTTAACAAGAAAAATAACAATAGGTATCTGAAATCTTCACAAGAAAAAGTTTAACAATCGGTTATCTAAAATATCTGAAATATTAACAATAAACTTGTAACAGTTGGTCAATAAAAGATTTAACAATTGGAATTGATTAATTAAAGACTTAATTGTTTCAGAAGATATCTAAAAGAATCAATGCCTGTCTCAGGGGGAGTAATAGAGATAGGGGGAGTAATAAAATCTATTATCTTATTTTATTATCTCTCATTTCTTTTTATACTCATTTTGTCAGTAATATATAATTTATTTGTCATCATTAAAAAGGGGGAGATTGTGAAGTCTATAAATCTGTTTAAGTAATTAAACATGATTATAAGACTTAACATCCGTTAGTTTTAATGATTAACAAATAAGATTATATAAAGAACAAATAAGATTATATAAAAAACAAATAAGATTATATAAAGAACAAATAAGATTATATAAAGAACAAATAAGATTATATAAAGAACCAATTAGATTATATAAACATGTTCTACTGAGAAAGGTATTTGTTTGTTAATTATGTTTCAGGATAAAATACTCTTTAGAAGAAGAAGAAGATTTTGTGAACGGAATCAGAATCAGAAGATCAGAATCAGAAGAACAAGAGTGCAGAATCTGAAGAAGATTAATCCTTAACAGAGTTGAAGCAACTGAAGAATAGAAGTGAAAACTTGAAGACTGACTGAAGAAGTGGAGACTTGAAGACTGACTGAAGAAGTGAAGACTTGAAGACTGACTGAAGAAGTGAAGACTTGAAAACTATCTGAAGAATCGAAGACTTGAAGACTGTCTGAAGAAGTGAAGACTTGAAGACTATCTGAAGAAGTGAAGATTAGAAGACTATCTGAAGAACTGAAGGCAAAAGATATGAAGAAGTACAGATTCAAATATACGTCTGTCTGAAGAACAACAATGAACTGAAGAAACGAAGAAGAAGAGATACAAGAAGAAGAAGATACAAAGAAGAACGAAGCTACAATTCTAAGGAAGAAGGCCGCTGAAGTTTCAACCAATATGAAGAATTGAAGTTGTCTGAAGGACGCAACCCGTCTGAAGTATTGAAGCTGTCTGACGCAACGAAGCTGTCTGAAAGACTTGAGCTGTCTGAAATCATCAACCTGTCTTAAGTGTTGAAGCCGTCTGAAGAGCCAAGCCCGTCTGAAGACTGGAACCTGTCTGAAGACTGGAACCCGTCTGAGGGTTGGAAGCTGTCTGAAGCTTTAGTAATGACGTGGCATCTTTGCTGAAACCTTGCGTGAAGACTTTTCTAAGTCTCTGCTGCTCGTACGTTTTGAAACACATTTGTGGCAACAAACACAGAGACCTTTCCCGGTGCATTTGAACTTCATACACCACTGAGGAAATCTCTGCAACGCAGCATTCGCAGCAACAACAGTAGCAGCTTTACAGCAGCACCAACGTTGTACTATGTCAGAACTCTCAAGAAGCGTGTCTCACAACGGATTAAAAGAAGACTATTTGCTGTCTCTAAACGATAGCATTTCAACGAGACATTTCTTCATTTGTGCAATCTGGAACAAAGCAGAAGAAAAGCTCAGGAGACTAAGCAGAAGCAACAAGGAAGATGTTTGAATAAAATATATTCTATTCAACATCTTTATCTAAATCCCAAAAGAGGAATCTGCAAACAACGACTATTGATCAAGACATCTCATTCAAAGAAGTAATGGTGTCAGGAGCAAGTGAAAAAGGAGTATATGCAGAATAAGCAAAAAGGGCAAATTCAACGGATACATACTCTCAAGAGAATCAGAGGAAATCCGAAAGCAAGCAGATGCAAGATAATGCAAGCTGGATAAAGCAGATAAAGCAGATGCAAGCTGGATAAAACATATGCAAGAAAACAAAAGAATTCAAGAGAGAGAATACACATAATCATCACATCTCTCAAAACAGAGCTCATCAACAGAAGTGTCAGAACGGGAGTATTCTGAACACTCAATATGCTTAAGGAGAAGCAACCGTTTGAGAAACTATTACACAACGGCTATATGAGCCACATCATCAAAAGCTCAACGGTATTATGAATCATCTTCAACGGCTATATTCAAGAAGAACATATAAATAGCCTCAAGATTGAAGTTGAAGACGTTGTTGTTAAAATACACAACCAAGTTGGTCGGTCCAACCAGTTGTTACAGCACACAACCAAGCTGGTTGGGTAGAATATCAATCAGGTTGTTGGAAACAACCATGCAGTTGCTGTACAACCAAGATAGATCAATCGGGATTGTTTTTCAAGAAGGTTCTTGAAATCAATCAGGATGAAAACTGTTAACTAGGTTGAGTGTCTTACAGTTAACAAGAGTTGACTCGAGCTAAAATACATCATGAAAATGTCAACTTCGATTGATCAGAGAGTGAATTCTCAATCGGGCTACTGATCAGCTGGTCAGTTAGTTAGATTGTACAGTTGGTCTGTTGATCAAGTGAGTTGGTTGTCGGGAAGGCAATCATGTTGTACAAATGACTATCAAACCAGGTACGGTTTGAAGCTTGGATGATACCTTGGTATTCCAATGATACGGGTGAGAATGTAGCCCATGGAAACCAATGGTTGGAGAATAAGGCTGAGCTTAATTTCACATTCTTAGTTAGCCTACTCTCAGAGGATGTATTCCTCATAGAAAAGACAGGGATTGTACTTAAATTCAAACACTTGTATCACTGTCTATCCTTGTATTTAGTTTGTAATGACTGTATCCTGAGTATGTACTCAGTAATCTCTATGTACAAGAAAAATCTGAGTTGAGAGGTTCTAGCGAACATCTAGCTTAGATTGAGTAGTAATACTCAACACTTAGTTAAGTGTCTGAGAGCCTGGAGAGGCTTGGTGGAAGAAAGAATACTTCTGGTAGAGCCTGAAGAGGCTTGATAGAAAAGAATACTTGTGGTAGAGCCTGGAGAGGCTTGATAGAAAAGAATACTTGTTGTGTTGGCCTGGAGAGGTTAACATGTGTATCTGTGGTTTCAGATAGTGTGACATATATGTGGTTGCAAGGGTCTGGGGGATTCGGAGTGACACATATGTGTTGTTGTTATAAAAAGGCTAGTGGTGGTTTGCCATTAGGACTGGATGTAGCTCACAGGGTTTGTGGGTGAACCAGGATAAATTCTGCGTCTAAGTTCTCTTTCCCTTAATCTCTTTTATTTACAGTCTTTACATTTACGATGGGGATTGGAAAGTATTTTTCATAATAATCTTAACACAACGATTTCAATAAAACAAGTTTTCATACAAACATAACGGTAAAACGTCTCTAGTGTAGGTTGAAGTATTATAGAAGAATATATTCAGAGGGATGTCTGAAATACCTGTCTGAAGTGAGCCCAACAGGAACTCAGTTCAGACACATAAAATAGATGGTCTCTGATCATCTAAAGTATTTCAGAAACAGTTCTGAAGGTACTCTTAGTAATATTCTTCAGAAGACACTAAGAGAAGTTTGTTTAAAATAAAAAACAATCTTAAGTGTAAGAGAAAGTTTTTAATCCAAATCTTTCATATATTCCGCATGTTCTTAAAATAACTCTGATCTTAAGATTGGTTTTGTACAATGATCACTTAGCGTGATTGTTTATTTTAAAGATTTCCAAATTGTCTTAAAATTGTTAAAACACTATTCAACCCCCCCTTCTAGTGTTGTCTGTGGTTCTAACAAATACCAACTCATACATACACATAGGAGGCTACCTTATCCTCACCCACATATAACTATCCTTATCATCAAGTAATAACATATTCATATCATCCTACATCCTTTTATCATAAAATAAATTACCTCATCACAGTTATATAAATCAAACTTTACAAATCATCAACACACATTTTCTACACTCAACACATACTATTCATATCATCAATAATACTCATAACATCATAATATAATTCAATATCATCATTAAATGCAATGTATATTCATATATCATAATGCACACCAAAACATCATCAATCTCATCCCAAGGATCATGACTTGGAACTCCGCACAATGGGCGCACCTCATCAATCTCCCTAGTTGTTACCAATGATGGCCCTACTGTTAAACACCACACAGGCTGGTAAGTTGTACATCACCCCACTCTAGGCTTGTACAAAGACATCCGCCCCACGTGTTAAGCCCTACCGTTACGCCCCACTCTAGGTCAGTAGGTTGCACATCACCCCACTCTAGGCTTATGAAAGAATGTCTCCCATCATAGTCTCTGCATCCCCCTCTAATGGGTCCGCGAGTTCACCTCCCTGAGTGCACTTCACCCCACTCTAGGCTCGTGCATCTCAGGTACCCCATCTCATATGCTCAAGGCATAGTCAACATCATATGGTCAAATACATCATCATCATTATCATCATCACAAAATCATCATCAGTCATCCTCATCATAAATCATCATAAGCATCATCAACAATCATCATCACAATCACGGGAAATGTGTCCTTTCTCTTTATAGATGTAACAGGTGATCTCTATATCTTCACATTGGTTTGCTTTATGTCCCTCCTTTCCGCATCTGAAACAAGTATTGGGAGCGGTAGAACCCACGCTTCCACCCTTGGACGCTTGACTAGCCTCCGGAGCATAACTCTTCTTCTGCACTGTACCCTCACTGCCACCTCCAAACTTGGAGCCTCCCGTTGCACGAGAATACGTTGCCCTTGCTAGTTGATTGGAACTTGTTCTGATTTCTCAAAAGCCCTCCACTCTTGTAATGCGTTGCTCTAGACCTGCTGTCTTCATCATAAATTCTGTATTTGTTCACCAACTCGTGAAAACGCGTCATCCCTTGGTAGTTGAACACTTGCTTGATCTCTGGGCGAAGACCGCTGATAAAATTTACGCACTTTGACTCTTCATTAGCAGCTCCTTCATATGTCGGACATAATCGTATTAGTGCTTCAAACTTGGATACGTAATCTGCCACGGTGCCATCCCCTTGCTTTAACTCAAGAAACTCGATCTGTTTCTTGTTTCGAACATCATGAGGAAGGTACTTCTCGAGAAACAAACTCTTGAAGTTATCCCAGCTCAACGCGGTGCCCTCATCGATCATCCTCTGATAAGTGCTCTGCCACCAGAATCCGACATCCCCTGATAACATGAACGTGGCTAACGACACCTTTTGTACCATCGGGCAGTCCATCGCTCTAAAGATCTTCTCGATCTCGAATATCCAATCGGCAGCTCCATCGGGATCATAGCCCCCACGAAAAGTAGGTGGATGGTTCCTCTGTAACCGTGCAAGCCAATCCACCTCGTGGTGTTGGTTTAGGTTGCCAACAGCCTGCGCCATAGCCATTAAGGCTTCGACCATTGCTCGATCATTCCCACCCCCAGCCATTACTCTTCTGATTCACAGAAAAGTAAATAAGTCACACAAATTATTCAATCAAAACAAACAACACAATTAACTCAATCACATAACACATGAACACCACAGAAAAAGTAGTGTCCCACAACGGGTAAAAAGGTTCACATTTCTCATCGTAAAACAACGTCATTTATTTCAAAGTCATCTCATTTAAAATAGAAATAGAAGTCAACGGTTTTCAAAATGCTTAAAGCAGCGGAATCTCGAGTATCAACATCAAATTATTCTACTGGCCATGTAAGGCACTTAAACAGTTTACAAAATCTCTTTCTAAATAGAAACATAAAGTAAAACCCCAATAATATGCCCTGATGTCACAAGTATCAAAGCGACACTCCCTTCAATCAATACTCGACACCAGTCGTGTCATCATCGTCACCTGTAAAATTAACCACAGTGTAACGGTGAGGAAAAGATAACCAACTCATACATACACATAGGAGGCTACCCTATCCTCACCCACATATAACCATCCTTATCATCAAGTAATAACATATTCATATCATCCTACATCCTTTTATCATCAAATGAATTACCTCATCATAGTTATATAAATCACACTTTACAAATCATCAACACACATTTTCTACACTCAACACATACTATTCATATCATCAATAATACTCATAACATCATAATATAATTCAATATCATCATTAAATGCAATGTATATTCATCTATCATCATGCACACAAAATCATCATCAATCTCATCCCAAGGATCATGACTTGGAACACCACACAATGAGCGCACCTCATTAATCTCCCTAGTTGTTACCAATGATGACCCTACCGTTAAACACCACACAGGCTGGTAAGTTGTACATCACCCCACTCTAGGCTTGTATAGAGACATCCGCCCCACGTGTTAAGTGATGGGATTCTGGAAAGCGAACCAAAACTCCAGCAGTATAATAGTAAGTAAAAGTATCGTATCCACACGGAACGACTAATTTATGCAGACTGTGATCTACTTATCAAGAGAAAGCACAGTTTAGAGAGTATAAGTGCGGAATTGTAAAGAGAAAGTAAATGTTCAAATGGAATTAGAAAGGTAGAGTTAGAGACACTTTACTTGGATTAGGATTGGATTTCATCTCATCACACCCATTGTGCATATAAAGACTATCTATTATTTTAAGTTTACTCTATAATACTGTAGACAAACTTTATTGCTAAGACCCCGAGTTACCAGCAGCCTCACACACTCAAAGATAATCCATGCGGGCTCTCCCAAGCGACAGATTTACCCTCGGCTTATTTTGCTCTTTTTTAGTCAGTTTGTAAAGGAACTTAATTGATAAACGAGCCCTAATGTTGTAGACGCACCTTCGCTCAAGTACTGTCACTACCATCACTCATCAGGATACGCCTATGTTCGAATCCTGGATTGACAATCAACTAACTCCTTGCTATCGATTACTAAGCCTAATGGTCGGATGCCCCTTCACTTAGAGTACTCACACTACCCCTCGCTTATTAGCAAACACCCATTTTCGGAACAAAGTAGTAACCGAGTAATCTTATTCAATCAGAGTTTGGGTTTCCTATGTCTAGGCTCCCACATCCTCACTCCTAGTAATAACTACTTTAGTTAAGACTAGCCTATAACTCCAGACGCAAGCGTGGGAATTAGGAATAAACACAGAATAAGACTACCACCATTATAAACAGAGAGCACAGGAAATAATAATATAGAATTTATATACACTCAAGGATAGAATCAATTACATCCAATCCAAATGGAGAGTTAACTACTCGAGGTAGCCATACAAACCACTGAAGACGCTGTCACCATCTTCAATCCTCGTGAAGAGCTCCTCCTCTCCTACTCTAAACTTAGCTTTGGTGCATTATCACTGAAATAAGACTGAATTACAATAATCGTGCACCCTAGAGCAGTGCAAGAGGTTTCTATTTATTGACTAAGGAAAGACAACGCAAATTGGGAAGAGATTCATCTAAAAATGGCAACAAGGACAAAATCAGCGTAACCTGCGCTCCAGGCTGCGCTATAGCGCAGGAGTGAGCGCAACTTCCAGAGAGTCTACAGCGCAGGGTGAAGCGCAACTAGCGTCCTACTGCTCCAACTTTCTCTTTTAAATCTTGATCTCTCCCCGAGACTAGTTTTCGCATAATTGTCCTTCCTTGTTTCCCTTTATTTGATGATATCCTTGCATTTATTAAGCAATCCTTGATTTATTTGAGAAGCTTGTCTGCAGAATCCTTGATTGATTGACAATGATCTCCTCATTAATGATCTCAAATCTTCTTCAAATCTTCATTAAATATCTTCAATCAATCTCAAATCTTGCAGATATCTTCCTCATTTGATGCTATCTATCATTCAAATTAAATCTTTGCAATATTCTGCAAAAATCAGCAATATTTCTATCAAAATAACATCAAATTCAAATCTAGGATTAATAAATACAATTTATCTAATATTAAATAAAAAGGGATTAAATTGGGGCAAAATTATCATTTTATCCTTGATAAGTGAACTAAAAAGTACTCTAATTTATCAACTAATTTTCACTTATCAAAATCCCCCCAACTTAACTTATTGCTTGTCCTCAAGCAAGAGACCCCCTTGCAAGCATGAATCAAATCTATTCCCAATGTATTCCTAATAACTAAAAACAAATTTAAGGAACTATTCCTCAAACTCTTTCCTAAATAGAAGTCACTTTCCAATCATAAGAAAAACTAAGGATCAAGGGATATTACTATACATCAATCAGAATAGAATTACAAACATCAATTAAACTTTCTCAATAATAGCAATTAAAGCAGTAAGTGATAAACCAAGGAAATCTCTCATTCTTACGAGTAAGTGTTTCCCTCAATCTTTGTCACCACTGTTGAACAACTAGAATTGATAGTCGTTTCCAAGATCTGAACCTGCAAGCAGTTAATATGGATCAAAAGGTCTTTATTAGGTTGTGATAAGGCAGGGCTATCAAGAAATTATGGTTTTTTTGGATATTCAAGGAACACTTTGAATAGAGAGCATCTTGTGATTGTGCTTGGGACTTCTCTCAATTCACCTGGTCATTCTTGAATGGTCACCCATTTTCAGCTTGGCCTCATTGTTTTGAAGAAATTCTCCCCCTAACTTATTCAATTCCACACTTTTGTGCATTTTTTTTGACAGAAACATAACATAGAAATATTTTTGTGGGGGATGATCCTTCTTTTGTGATTTCTTGTGCCTTCTCTTGAGTCTCTTGTGACCAACCTCTTGTCCCATATTGTTGTGGTGCACCTTGCTCTTTATCCCAAGTGTTGGTATGATCATTAATCATGGTTGGGGTGCATCAAAGGAAATATTCAAGCACAAATGGGCAATCAATAAATGGAAATATTAAATCTGGGTTGGCTTTTTGGCACTGAGCAAAATATTATAATCACAAAATATGCCTTTATCACTTCAACATCTTCCACTAGTAAGACAAAATTCAGAAACTCAAGCAATAACAGTTGACAAGCAGCGGTGAAAAGCTCTCAATATAAGTGTTTAGGCTCTCATCTCACCAGTTATGGCTAAAATTTCCTTGATAAAGCACTTAATGGATTTAATTAACTACCTTGATAGGTTCTCTTGAGAAGTACTCTAATCCTAACTGATTACGGAATTAATCATAGGACTCTATCATCTTTCCTAGATTGGTTAGGTAAACTACTTATTTACAGAGAATTTGAAAAGGTTACCTTGATTCCTAATTTCCTAAGGTCCTAAAAATTCTAAAAAATTCTAAAAATTTTAAAAAATATGAAATACAAAACAAAAAATCCTAATTAATAGAAAAAATAGTAGAAAATAAAAGAAAAACTAAAAGAAAGAAAACACCAGTATCAATCTTCATCCTCTGTATCCTGTGAGTTCTTGTCCTACTGCTGCTTCCATCCCCCCTGGGAAAATAGGCCTGTCCCCAGGTCACTGCAAGAATATCCGGAACTCTTCAAGCAACATGCTCAGGTATGGGTCTAGTACTCCTGATTGGTTTGAGGGCAATTGGTCTTTATACTTTGCAGCAATCTTTGCAATTCACGAAGATCATGGAAGCCATCATTAACCAATTTACATGCATAATTCAAAGAATTAATATTTTCACAACAAAAGTTCAGTGCACTCGGTAATGATTTCCTAAAAACAATCATATTCATTTGTTTTGCAAGCATTCAATCAATTCATGGAAAGTGAAAGTTCAAGATTTTTGAAAGAAAACAGAGCATAAACACCTTCAAATTCAATAACTCACAAAATAAAGAGCATTGCAATCAAGCAAATTGTTCTTCATGTTCCACACAACCAAAATCACATTTAAGATAACAATTATCAACAGTATTCATAATCCTAAGGTTACTACCCTAAGTTCAAATCGTAGAGTAAATGAAGATTTCAATTGGTAAAAATTAAGGAAAACATAACTTGAAAGTTTCAAAATTGATGGAAGTTTGTGAGTGGAAAGAGTGAAAAGAAGAGCTTAGGAAGTAGAGAAGCAGTACATGAGAAAATAGAAGATTTTTAAAATTTCGTATCCTGCGCTTCACCCTGCGCTACAGCGCAAGTGAAGCGCAGAATACAGTGACTAAAATTGCATTTATGCGCTTTACCTGCGCTACAGCGCAAGTTGAAGCGCAGAAAACAGAATGCATTTTTGCAATTTTCAGTCACGTCTTCTGCTACTTCCTATTTTTTTAAAAAAAAAATATTTTCCACAAACTTATTCTAATCAATTTTGAAAAATTCCTAAAAAAAATGAAAAATCCTAATTAATAAAACAAACTAAAAACTTTAAAATCTCTGGGTTGCTCCCAGAAAGCGCTTGTTTAACGTCTGATAGCTCGACGCCTGTTCTCTCAAGGTGGCTGAAACTGAAATATTTTGATGAGCTTGTGAGCTGCACCCTTCCTTTTTCTGGCCTGTAAACCTCCCCATAATCTCGCCTTGGAGCAACCTGTAGTGTGAAGTGACTTTGACCATTTGGGCTTCTTCCTAGAGTTAGACCATGCTTTTGACTCCCTTGGCTTGACTCTTCTTTTCTTTATTATCTTGCTCCCATGTGCATGAGTCTTCTTTTCCTGAAGCTTAGATGATTCACAGTTGATTGCTCTTAACTCCTTTGCTTCGCAGGGGTCTTTGATATGGAACACACCTGACCACTTGATCTTCAATCTGGCTCTAGGCTCTGAATTTGATTCTAGCTTGACTTTTCTTCTCTTTGCCTTGTCCTGGTCAGTGTGATCGCACACCTTTCTTTTGTGAGGTCTGGAAGGTTTATCACTTGTAGCATGCCTTTCTTGATCTTCCTTTGGAGGACTGGTTGGATAAGGCAAGGTCTTTGATCTTGATACCACTTCCCTTACTTCCTCGGGCATTTATTCACCATCTCTCTGTTCACTCATTTTCTCTTTTTCTTGATCCTGTACACCCTCATATGTGTTGTGCTCTTTCTCCCTTTTACAGTCAGCCTCTTCTTCAAGCACCATCTTTTTTGTTTCATCCTCTCCATCTTCTTCTTCTTCTAATTCTGCTGCACCTTCTTCTTCTGTTTCTTCATCAGCTTCTTCTGATTCCCTTTCTTCAGCTTTTCCTTCTTGAATTCCTTCAGTTTCCTCTTCTTCATCGGACAGATTATCATTGATTTCCTCCGCTATCAGCTGAACAATGTCATCGCACTGCTCTTCGGGGTTGGGTACTGCATTTGCTGAAGATTGCTTGTTCCAACAGTTGATCATATTGTGTATCTCCTCTAGTACGAGGCCAACGGTTAGTCATTCTCTTTCACAATACTGCTGAAATTGTATACATTCATCCCACTTGTCTTCAATATCATCGTCACTATCTGAATGCCTTGCTGAGATTTGTTCTGACTGTTGGTTGGCCCCTGTTTCTGTTAATTGCTCCAACAAGGTGTCAGTGTTTCTTCTTGCTTCTTCTCTTTCCTTCTGAAGTCTTAACTCCCTTTGTTCTGCCATATGTTTTAACAAAGCGTCAGTGCTTCGTCTTCGCTCTTCGCTCTCTTTCTGAAATTGTATATTGCTTTGATTGAATTCTTCCAAAAACTCATAAAATTGGGAGTCTCTTTGTTGATAGGAAGAGTAACTTTGCTGCTGTTGAAAAGAAGGTTGCATACGGAGTGAAACATCATATCTTGGTGCCTTCCAAAATTCTGATTCTGGTAACTTCCCCAATCATGTGAAAAATTGTTAGAATAATTGTTGTAATTAGAGAAGTTACCTTGAATCGGTGCATGAGAGCAGTAACTTGGTTCTTGCCACCTAACATAATCTCCAAGGGTTCTCCTTGGTTGATTTTGCCATGCATAAGCCATTTAACATTTATTTCACTTGAGGGTGGTTGAGCAGAGAGTGTTGAGATTGTCTCCTTGAAATTTTTCCCCTTCTTCTTCTTGGGTGATCAGAGAGTGTTGAAATTGTCTCCTTGAGCTCTGCCCCTTTTTCTGTTACCTGTTTTCTCAAGAGAAATAAGATGCTCAAACAAAGAGAAAAACATAATAACAAAGAATAATATATATATTTTTTTTTATAAAAAAATAATAAAAAAAATTATTTTTTTAAAATAATAATATTTTTTTAAGAAAATAATTAAGATAAAATAATTAAAATAAAATATTTTTGTTTTCTTCTCGATTTTGCCCTTGTCTCCTTTCCTTGTTTCTACTTTTGTTCTTCCTTGATGTCCTTCCTATTTCTGCTTCAAATTGTAATTGATTGGGGACACCTGGCCTCTCAAAAACATAAACAAGAAACTTGAAAAAGGTAAGTGTGGAAGAAAAATTTATAATAATGGAAAAACTATAAATTTCCTAAAATAATAAAAATTTCCTAAAATAATATGAAGAATAAATAAAATAAATCCTAAGATAGATATCCTTGATAATTAGACCGCCACCATCTACACAAATTGGAAACCGTTCCCCGGCAACGGCGCCAAAAATACTTGATGGGATTCTGGCAAGCGAACCAAAACTCCAGCAGTATAATAGTAAGTAAAAGTATCGTATCCACAGGGAACGGGTAATTTATGCAGACTGTGATCTACTTATCAAGAGAAAGCACAATTTAGAGAGTATAAGTGCGGAATTGTAAAGAGAAAGTAAATATTCAAATGGAATTAGAAAGGTAGAGTTAAAGACACTTTACTTGGATTAGGATTGGATTTCATCTCATCACACCCATTGTGCATATAAAGACTATCTATTATTTTAGGTTTACTCTATAATAATGTAGACAAACTTTATTGCTAAGACCCCGAGTTACCAGCAGCCTCACACACCCAAAGATAATCCATGCGGGCTCTCCCAAGCGACAGGTTTACCCTCGGCTTATTTTACTCTTTTTTAGTCAGTTTGTAAAGGAACTTAATTGATAAACGAGGCCTAATGCTGTAGACGCACCTTCGCTCAGGTACTGTCACTACCATCACTCATCAGGATACGCCTATGTTCGAATCCTGGATTGACAATCAACTAACTCCTTGCTATCGATTACTAAGCCTAATGGTCGGATGCCCCTTCACTTAGAGTACTCACACTACCCCTCGCTCATTAGCAAACACCCCTTTTCGGAACAAAGTAGTAACCGAGTAATCTTATTCAATCAGAGTTTGGGTTTCCTATGTCTAGGCTCCCACATCCTCACTCCTAGTAATAACTACTTTAGTTAAGACTAGCCTATAACTCCAGACGCAAGCGTGGGAATTAGGAAATAAACACAGAATAAGACTACCACCATTATAAACAGAGAGCACAGGAAATAATAATATAGAATTTATATACACTCAAGGATAGAATCAATTACATCCAATCCAAATGGAGAGTTAACTACTCGAGGTAGCCATACAAACCACTGAAGACGCTGTCACCATCTTCAATCCTCGTGAAGAGCTCCTCCTCTCCTACTCTAAACTTAGCTTTGGTGCATTATCACTTAAATAAGACTGAATTACAATAATCGTGCACCCTAGAGCGGTGCAAGAGGTTCCTATTTATAGACTAAGGAAAGACAACGCAAATTGGGAAGAGATCCATCTAAAAACGGCAACAAGGACAAAATCAGCGTAACCTGCGCTCCAGGCTGCGCTATAGCACAGGAGTGAGCGCAACTTCCAGAGAGTCTGCGCTTTACCCTGCGCTACAGCTAGGTGAAGCGCAGCTAGCGTCCTGCTGCTCCAACTTTCTCTTTTAAATCTTGATCTCTCCTCGAGACTGGTTTTCGCATAATTGTCCTTCCTTATTTCCCTTTATTTGATGATATCCTTGCATTTATTAAGCAATCATTGATTTATTTGGGAAGCTTGTCTGCAGAATCCTTGATTGATTGGCAATGATCTCCTCATTAATGATCTCAAATCTTCTTCAAATATCTTCAATCAATCTCAAATCTTGCAGATATCTTCCTCATTTGATGCTATCTATCCTTCAAATTAAATCTTTGCAATATCCTGCAAAAATCAATAATATTTTATCAAAATAGCATCAAATTCAATCTATGATTAATAAATACAATTTATCTAATATTAAATAAAAAGGGATTAAATTGGGGCAAAATTATCATTTTATCCTTGATAAGTGAACTAAAAAGTACTCTAATTATCAACTAATTTTCACTTATCATTAAGCCTTACCGTTACGCCCCACTCTAGGCCGGGTAGGTTGCACATCACCCCACTCTAGGTTTATGCAAGAATGTCTCCCATCATGGTCTCTGCACCCCCCTCTAATGGGTCCGCGCAGTTCACCTCCCTGAGTGCACTTTACCCCACTCTAGGCTCGTGCATCTCAGGTACCACATCTCATATGCTCAAGGCATAGTCAACATCATATGGTCAAATACATCATCATCATTATCATCATCACAAAATCATCATCGGTCATCCTCCTCATAAATCATCATAAGCATCATCAACAATCATCATCATCACAATCACCATAAATATCATCAATCAATCATCATCATCATAATCATCATAAAACATTATAAGGCATCATCAATCATCATCATCATAATAAACATCTATTCATCAAGGACATCATCATATCATCATAATCACACCAAAATCAAGGTATAACAATCATCATCAAACACTAAGATCACAAAATCCACTCTGGTAATCGATTACAAGCCCCCCTGTAATCGATTACCTGCAAGCAAAGCCTCTGGTAATCGATTACACACCTTCTGTAATCGATTACCTGCAAGCACACACTCTGGTAATCGATTACAGCATCTCTGTAATCGATTACCTGCAAGCAATCACCCTGGTAATCGATTACAACATCTATGTAACCGATTACCTGCAAGCAGACACACTGGTAATCGATTATAGCTTCTCTGTGATTGATTACCTGCAAGCAAACAACACTCCAGGTTGCCCAGAAACCCTGGTAATCGATTACAGACCTCTGTAATCGATTACCCGCGACGCAGATGACAGTTTTGCGCGACTTCTACCACTTCTAAACCTCTTTATTCAACCTTTAATCAACCTTTGTTAAAACATCAATCATATACGTTTATATCAACTAAACTCAGTAAAAACACCAATCTTTACACAGATTATACAGTTATTCAATCAAAACCTCAAATCATCAACCCTTATTTACCCCTTTCGCTATTTTCGCTATCCTCTTCAATCTCATTCAAGAATTCATCAAGATTCATAAAATCAGTCATCAATCAACAATTTTCAGCATACCATACTCAACATATACATATATCAAATCGAATTTAAAGTCTTAGATTACTACCCAAGCACCCCCACATGCACATACAAGCAACACCCTTTCCTCCACCGTACCTTGAAGGTGAAGATCGATCAGCAAAGAAGACTCTCTCTTGATGATCACTCTTCAGCAACCTCCTCTAGAGACGTCGTTTCTCCCCTCCTTAGCGTTTCGCTCTCTGACGATTTGAAAACAAGGATTAGGGTGAACTGGTAACCCCTCCTTTCTAAATGCCTATATGGGTTGAGCCCACTCTCAACCCCCTTATCCTCTTTTTAAATTCGAAATAGCTTTATTAAAATATACTACTAATAATATTAATATTATTATTTATTTATTTCTCTATTTTATTAATTTAATTTAATTTAATTTTACTTAATAAAATTTAGGATGTTACATTAACCCTTTTCTAAGAGAACTCTCAATGCATCTCAAGATCTAAACCTCTACATGATATAAATAGAGAAGGGAAAAAAGAGGTGGAAAAAAAAGTAAAGAGAAAACATTTAGGGATTTTTCTCCAATAAAAATCAAATCTCGTTATTCTTAGGTATTCACATAATTAACTTTGTCATGTGTAAGGAGAGATACAAAGACTTTACACTAGATCCTATACATTTTGATAAGATTTTATATGTTTATTATCCTTCCCTCTCTCTCTCTTCATAAGATCTTGCATGAAAAATGTGTTCTTACACTCGACCCTTTAGAATGCAAATAGGTATCTCATTGACTCATCACCAGAGGTAGGAATAGAGACTATGTCACTTGTTGGAAGAATATGAGTTAGCTCACATTGAACTTATGATAAGCTAGCCCAATTTACTAAATAAATTAGCTAGGTCAAAGTTTTTATATTAAAAAGTCCAAATTTATACTTAGATTTGACAAAATCACATCAAAAGAAAAAATCCTAATCACTTGATTTGTTAAAAATCATCCATTTTTTATGATTACTTTTGTCATTTCTATTAGACAAGAAAATTTAGTCTCACTTAATTCTATATTGTTACATGGCAACCCCAAAGTGCTGGTTGAGTGATGCAATATGATAAATATTTATAGATTTGAGCCCCTACTCACATATGTAAGAATGCTCTTTGAGCACAGAGATTTTCTTTGTCTTGAACTGAAATATTATTCCTTCACTCTAAAATTTCATCATGCATGTTCCAAAAAGAAATTGTTACATGGCATCATTAGAACAATCAATGATATAATTTTGTTGTCAAGTACATAAATGATTTTAAAAATAAGAGTTAGTGATAAAGATACTGATATAAAAGTACTTCTGATTAATTTGAATAAATGAAAATGTAAGAATTTTAATATTTTTTGAATTAATTCTTTCTTTCGATCGAAACTAATTTCCTATTAGATAATATATCTTCCCTGTAATATTAATATAATTCACATAATATGAATGATCCAAAATTTTCATGTATATCTCTTTCATTTTTCTTCATCGAAGTCTGTTTTCCTAATTTTTTTTATACAATTATCTTAACAAAAAATATATGAAACCAATCTCCCCCTCCTCCTCTTATTATCATTATTACTGTTAGATTTAGGGTTCATTTGTTCATGTATTTTGTTAAGAAAAAAGTAATTTTACTTTTAAAATATATTTTTAAAATTTATAATAGTTAAATTAGTTTTAAAAAACTTTAGAAAATCCACCACAATAGAATGCAGGGCGTAGCCAGAAATTTTCTTTGGGGGGCCGGAATAAAATATAAAAAATGGTTAAATATGTTTTTGGTCCCTCAAAATATGATGAAATTTGGTTTTTGGTCCCTCATTTTATTTTTTCATGATTTTGGTCCTCCATTTTTTAAAATCACATGTTTTTAGTCCTCCTTATTAACTGTACTCTGTTAAGTCACTTTCACAGTTTCATTACGATTTTTTCCCGAGTAAAAATTTACAGAAATTCTTGCGATTTTTTCTCTAGAAAATTAATATGTAGTAATTTTTTTAAAAACTACAATTTTTTTACATAAAAATTTGTTAAAAATATTTCTTTTGCTTTCTTATAAAAAACATATAGTAAATTCCCAAAAATTTTAGAATCTAAATGAAATTTCTTTTAAATTTTGAAACCTGCATGAAATTTCGAAAGAAAATACATAGAAAAATCTACAAGAAATATTAATACGTCATCACTTACTGAAATATAACTAACGAGGAGGACTAAAATCATGTGATTTTGAAAAATGGAGGACGAAAACCAAATTTCGCTATATTTAAGGGATTAAAACATATTTAACTCTTTTAAATATTATGATAAAAATATTAAATAATTTCAGTTAAGAATAGTAAATTTGAAACTCTTCGCTTCTTCATCTGCATGAAATTTCTCAACAAGTTGATAAATTTGTTCAATATCAAATGATTTTTAAAAAGTCCTTGGGATCTAAAGTGAATCGGATATAAGAAGTTCAACTTCCTTTCATTAAATCTTTTATTTAATTCAGATAATTGCAAATCAAATTTTAGTTTTTTTTCTCATGTAATTCTAAAAAAATATTCAAATCAAACAAAATCTTTTTTAATTTTATATTATATCGTTACCTAATGATATTTTCTCCCTTCTTTCCTATTCTTTGAAATGCTCATATGTTTCCCCTTTTAATCTTTTTACTTTTTATAGACTAACATTTCTAATAAAATCTTATGTATAATTTTGAATATTATCTTATCTTCTCTAAATAACCAATATAAAAATGAAATAATAAAAAGTTTAAACTTTTTTTTGATAAAATAAAGATAAATATCAAGAGTCGGTAAAGAAGTATTTAATACTACAAAATCTACGAAATTTTTAGGGGGGCCGAAGTAATAGTTCATGAAATATATTATACGGGACCTATATAGTTAATAAAAAATATGAAAATTTTTGGGGGGGGCCGTGGCCCCTGCTAGCTCCCCTTGGCTACACCCCTGATAGAATGGTTTGTCTATAAAATAGGAAAAACAATTGTATAAAGTCATCTTTAAATTTATCTCTTTTACAAATTTATTTCTAAAAGGTCTAAAGTTTAAGATAACTCCAAACAATTTTTCCCCTTCAAATCCCTATTAAGAAAATGAAAAGAGAAAAAAAGTAAAAAAATATTCATCCGGAAATATTGAATTTTCTACAAGAAGTATATAATCAATGTTGTAATTAAGTAAAGATACTTTGCAATTATTATTTATTAATTAATAATTATATATTGCCAAATGGTTATTCTCTCCGAAACCCGAACCATCGTGGTTGCATTTTCGTCACTTGTCTTGTTTGCAGCGGACCGAAATTCTTGTATGGATTTTCCCTTTGAAGATAAGGCAACGGAGGGGAAACACAAAAACGGAACAACAATTTCGCTCTTTCAATTTTGCTTCTAACACAAACAGTAAGTAAGTACTAGGTGCTTTGAAACGTTCGTGGCCATAGCAGCATAAAGCATTATTCACTTCACAAGGGACAATAGCAACCACTTTCTATTGTCCGTTTTTCTCTTGATGATTATGGCAACTATGGTCTCTGAACCTGCTTGTGCAAGAACAGCTCATAATGTTGCATCTTCTTTCAACTCAAAATGGCAGTCTTCTCTGGTGAGGACGAAGCCACATGCTCAGCTGTTTCTGTGTTCTTCCAGAATTAGAGCTTGTCACTCCATGGCTAACAAGAAGGATATCTACAACCAAGTGGGTATGTTCCAAAATGCTATCTTTTTTGTGTAAGAGCATGTACTGGTTTTGTTTAATGTTTCTGTGTCTGTGTGTATGGAATAAAGTGGCATTAGTGGGGTTCAATGTGGTGTTTGCCATAGTGGGTGTGGCTTTTATTTCTTTATATTTGTCAATTCCCTTCTGCTTTATAGAGTGAAAATGGGAAGGTGGAAAATGCAAGAGCGGGATTTGAAGAGGTGGTTTTTGGATATAGGGTAAATCTGAAAAACATCACTTTTATTTGGAGGAGTGTGCTTTGGGGGGGGTTCTGGTGTTAACATGTTAGACTGTTAGTTCAAAATTCTGATGGTGATATATTGGTTGAAAAATGGTGTTTTTCTTCTTTGCTATGGATGTTCTACCAATGTCACAAATAGTGGGAGCTCCAACCTTGTAAGGTCCAATAGTTCTTTGTGTGCCTAATTTCAACAAAAATGAAGATAAGGTCTAAAGAACTTGCCTAAGGGATGAATGGGTCTACTCATATGATTCTGGAAAAATGACTGAAATTAATGGGAGACCTCTTATTATGTACTCATTTTAGATAACTTGGTAATTCTAATGTATGATGTGACAGAAGCAAAGGCATGTTAAACTTGGTTCAATGGTAATTGGTAAAAGAAGAGAAACAATGTTGAGTATTATGTTATCTATAAACAAAATGTTACGTATGAAAACATTTATGAGTTTTCACCTAATAACTCAAGCTTTTGGGATAATGATTCATCACATGATATCAGTGCCTTTATGACCATATGGCTCCCATTCTTCTAAATAAAAAGAGTTAAATTTCTGCACAAGGTAGGGATGACCTGTCCATTGTCCACACTTCAAGGTTAAGGGCTGTTGTGTGAGGGAATGTGTTGGATATAAGCTTATTCGTAAGCTTTCACCTAACAGTTAAAGCTTAAAACTTTTCAGATAGTTTGTTTATGACACAAAATTACATGTTAATGTAAATTTGTTTGACAAGTGTTGCTCCTTGTAATTATAGTTAACATATATACTTCATGCTAATCGCATCTATGATCATGTGGGATCATGCATATCTCTCTTTCTAAATTTGATGCCATAGTGGTGTCTTTTCTCATGCATAAATATCCACTTGTTTGTTTTCTTTGTCTTTCTCTTTCTAAATTTGATGGCCTGAGCAAGCCCTCAAAGCAAAATATAAGTTGATTGAAGATTCTTGATAGTATGATAATGACTCTTCTCAACTGTAAATCTAATGAGCCAGAGCAAAGTCAATATTAAATAATGACTCTTCATAGTATAATGAATTCTGTAACTTATAAGCTGTAAATACCTTCTGCTTTATTTCACTTATTATTTCCTGGGATCATGATAGTCATTCAAATATGATCAGGTTTATTTTCTCTAAAAGGAAAATTGAAGATGCAGTTCTCCGTGCTGAGATGTTCGCATCAGCAGCCTTGGAAATGGAAGAAGCAAGGTGGACTAAGCAGGAAGAAGTGGTACGTGATTGTGATCTGTGGGACGACCCAGCTAAGTCCAACGACATTCTTGTCAAGTTGGCTAACAGTGCCAAAGTGGTTGATTCTCTTAAGGACGATACAAGGTGGCGTTCTGTTCCCATCAGTTTCACCTGAATTTTGAAAAAATTATGTCTTCTCTTCCATGTAAAATTTGATTTGTGCATGATTGTGTTGGCCACTGAACTAATGGTATGTGGGGACTCTGGTCCACTAATAATAAACAAAATGAAGTCCAGTACATTGGAGAAAAAAGCGTACAAAAAATACTTCAATGTCTGAGATCATTATAATTATGATATTTAGTTAGATGGCTGTTCAGTAAAGTTCACAGATAGCCCTAAATTTGTGAACGGAATCTTTCATTCAATCGAAATTACCTTATATTACTTCTATCCATTGTAAACTTGTGCATATAAGCCCTCTTGCTGCATTTGGTTGTCCACACTTCTTAAGAGTTATGAATGATATCAATATGTATGGCTTAGGAAATTCAAATTACTATTCTACAGAAGATTGGCCATAATTTTGCTAAAGATGAAAATTATAGCATTTCTGATGAATACCTTTTCTATCGCCAATACCACTAAAAGCATATAATGAAGGCCATGCCAGTTTAATTTCTTTCTTTTTGTTATTTGAAAAGATGGAAATCCTTTTCTATGTCTTGCAGGCAGAGGAAGCAAAGCTAATCAAGCAGTTGGCTGAGGTGAATGCTATTGATTATGGGCTTTATAAACAAGCATATGATGCATCTTTGGACGTGAGCAAGATTCTGGATCAGTATGAGTTGTCTAAGCTTCTGAAGGGGCCATTTGATACAGCAGGAGCATGTTTGATTATAAAAGCTGGTCCTGGTGGCATCCATCCAAAGGTCTGATAATGTAATGTTTGAACTTCATTATGATTGTTTAAACTATAACTTGCAAATCTGGCTGATGTATGTATGATATATTGTGTACTTTATTCAGTAAAAACTTAACCTTGATCATGATGCATTCTAAAATTGATTTTTCACTTTAGCAATTGTTCAGAAGTTTAACTGAATATTGTTTGGTAGTTACAACAACAACAAAAGCCTTTTTCCATTAGGTGTGGCCAACTACATGGATCAAATAATGTCATAATGTCCTATCGTAAATCATGTCTAGTGACAAATCATTTAAATCTAAATCATTTTTAATGATTTGACCTATAGTTAATTTTTATTTCCTAAATTTCTAACTATTGGACTATCCTCGATCTAATCTACACTCATTACTAGGGCTTCTAACACATCCCCTAAGGTAAAACTTTACCATATTTTCCATAATAGGTGCTGCCCCAACTCTCTCTAATGCTTTCATTCCTAATCCTATCTTGTCTTGTTGTCCACTCATCTATTGTAATGTTCTCATTTTTGCAACATTCAGTTTGTTTTCCTGTTGGCTCTTTGGCACCCAACATTCAGTCCTATACAACATATGAAAATGAAAGTTAAATATCATCTTTGTTCTCCTCTTACAAAGGAATATTTTCATTGACAGCCAAAGTGTTTAATTTGCCAGTGTTGTGGCTGTACCAGCCAATAAACTCCTAATCATCCATACAGAAATCAAGTTCCATATCCAATTTAAATTAGTTGAAATAAACTTTAATGGAAAAATGTGATATTTTTACTTGAATTATTAAAATTTCTGTTATAGTATGTTCTGACACTTCAGTGTTTCTTCATTCTTGGAGTTTTGCCCTTCCTAAAGCAGGAATAAGTAAACAAGGTTTCTATAAATTAGACATATGGTTTATTTAGCACATGCTCACACATATGTGGGCTTAGTTATCGAGGGATTTTTCTTCAAGTACTAGAACTTATGAATTGTGCCAATTTTAACAGTGTTATACATATGATAAACCTAGATATTTCATCTTGACTTTGTAAAACTGAGTTGTTGATTATCTACTCTACTGATTCAATATTTTTTGTTTTCAACCTATTTATCTAAATTTGTTCTGCTGTCTTTCACCTATCTTTGCATGAATCAAGCTCTGGGCAGAACAGCTCCTAAACATGTATCTTAGATGGGCCGAAAGACAAGGTTATGAGGGAAGGGTTGTTGACAGGTGTCCAGTCAAAAACAGAGGAATTAACTCCGCAACTATAGAGTTTGAATTTGAGTGTGCTTATGGTTATCTTTCAGGGGAAAGAGGAGTTCACAACCTGATAAGAGGTTCTCCAAGTGGATCTTCTCAGCTTGAGGTGCAAATAATTCCTTTCATCCTGCCTGTGTTATTCTCCTTTCTGCTGTACTGTGTTATTTATTTTTGCATTGAATTTTCCATTGTGTTTGTCAAAATCTGTCCATATATTAAACTTTGCTTCTTTTGGTGAAGCAAGTTTTCTGAATAGACTTTACAAACTAACCTTTTTTAGTAAATTTAAATGTAAACATAATTGTCTGTCTGTTCATACAAAAATTCAATATATAAGTATCCATACATATAAGTATATAGTATATTGTAGAAACAGCCATCATATATTAGATAAAAATGTGTGTTGAATTCTGGATTAGATGAAATTTCAAGGAAAGTAACATCTAATCATAAAGCGGTCATCACTATTCACTATGACCTTTCTTGAGTTGCTACAATGAAGTTCAGCTGCATTTTTGCTATAGTGAATTGAGGCTATATTGATGCAATCACTTAATAGCCTTATATATCCCATCTTAAAGAATTTTTCTCAATGTTTTTAGGCTTTTGAATTAAGTGTTGAAATTTGATGAAATAAATTTTTTTTTTGCTAAATTCAAAATTTGCAGGATAGCTCAGCAATTGTAGATGTCATTCCCATGTACCTTGAGAATGTTCTTGATCTAGAAATTGATTCTGAGGATTTGATTATCTCATCTCCCTTGATTCATGGAGAACAGAAGAGACTAACTGAGCTTACAGTATGCATTCAGCATCTACCTACTGGCATAAGTGTCCAATCCTCAGGTATGCATATGTTTGTGTCAAAATGTTTGCTTCTTTTTTTTTTCTAGTTTCTTTAGTTCTTTCCATTATATATTTAAGATCATGTGCCAGAACATGGGAAGAAATTGCAATGTCCCATACGTTGTGCTATTGTTTGGCATGGCAGCCAAAAGAGACAGAAAAAATGATGAACAAACAAATAACTACCCAGTTTTTGTTTATAGTCACTTGATAGAACTAAATAACTAGCCAGTCCATTTCTCTTCAGAATTTTCAAAAAAGTTTGTCAACCACAAAATTAGGATTGTACTGAATTACATTTTTTTTTTGTTTTATCTTTGTGAAGGTGAGAGAAACCAGTTTGCAAATAAGATGAAAGCACTAAACAGATTGAAAGCTAAACTTCAAGTGATAGCAAGAGAACAAGGTGTTGCAAATATAAATAGTATAAGGAAGGATAATATTGCTAATCTGTGGCAAGAAGAAACTCGGAGGTATGTCTCTCATCCATACAAGTTAGTACATGATGTAAAGACAGGCATTGAGACGCGAGACCTCAATTCTGTTTTGGATGGGAATATTGAATCCCTTATTGCAGCTCATATTAATACCAGAGAGTCAAGTCATAAGGTCTAAGTCCATGTTTCTTAGCCTACCTTTTTCTTATCCTTCACTTATTTAGCATGATAGACTTAGTATTGTCACCTATTCAATCCTGCAAAATTTCAGGATATACTTCAATTCCTTGGTGTCATGAACAAAAAGAAAATGTTGAGTATCAAAGAATCCAATTTGGCCTGTATTGACTGAATTGTTCATAAGTTGAATGTCAAGAGCATTATATTCTAAAACATTTTTTTTCCCATTTGCTTTCTCTGGCCATATTATTCTGATGTCATTGATAGCAAAACCATTCAAATATGCTTGTAGTGTTTGCTGACCTTCACATTTGTAACATTAGCCAAATGTGACTTTGCCAAGACCCTTCAAATATATTTCTGTCATCAATCGTGATCATTTACATTTGACTCAGCCAAAGCTCCTTGGATGCAACCATTGTGCAACAACTAATTAATTAGTTCACATGGAATTAGTATTTTCAGTGAACAAAAAGTTGCAGTTGCAGGTTGTCATGAGCCCATTAGGCTTGCGGCATGGACAATGCATATATCCACCTATCTTATGCTGGAAACAAACTTTTTTAATGGGGCCAATAAGGTTCGAACTCTTGACCACTTAGTTATAGAGGCTCTAATGCTGTGTCACGAACCAACTATTCCGAAAGCTTAAGCTATTGGATGAAAACACAAATGGTTTTATTCTAACACGGTTATTACCGTCTAAGTATGACAATGAATGGAGGAGCTTAAAAAATATTGCTATCACTCTCATATTAATCGAAACAGATAACACATAAGGATAAGATTCAATTCGAGTAGAAATATGTTCAGCCAAAAAGAGAAGGGAAGAAATACTTTAAAGAGAAGGTAGATTTATGTGGATGAAGGACAGCTTCTGCTTTCAAAGTATTCCACTTGTAAACATAATTTTAGAATCAGATGCTTTTCTGGTAACAAGTATTACACGACACTCTAATCAAGTTGCTAACCATAAAAGGTGGCTCCATGTGAAATTCAGCCAAACTCCATAAACTTGTTTTGGTGAATCTGCTGACTGCTGGGTTTAGTTGAAATCAGGTGAGATGTTCTAATTTTTTCTTATAAGAACGTTTCATTAGATTAAAGTTTTTTATTTTTTAAAATTTTTTGCGTGCTGTGTACCAAATGCACCAAATGATCGCGTTGTGTGAATTTGTTGTATTGAAAAGTGTGGCAGTATTATTATCTGGTGGTGAATATTTGCACAAGTTAGTGTTTGTTGATTAATTTGGCTTAAATAAGTTTTAGGCCCTCTAATTACTAAGTGTTTTTGTTTTCAGTCCCTTTTCACTTTTTTTTAATGTTTTCAGTCCTTATTTAATGAGTTAATGACATATAATGTGTCATTTTCATTAATTGATGTGATAAAATATTATTGGATAATCGTGTAAAATTTTTTACACTGACCATGTATAGTAATTAAACTATATATATATATATTCTAAAATATGTATTTAAATATAATAATTATATAAAAATATATATATTTTCCATGCATTGCACTATATAAAATACTAGTTTTTTACAAGGGTAAGAATAGAAAATCAGTCAATAAGTTTTTTTTTGTTTGAGAAAAAACAACGATGGATGATTTAGAAAAAAAAAAGAATTGTTCTTGAAAAAATTTTAGACATTCATGTTTTCATTCGTAACGCTTTTGTATGAATGTCTTGTAATAACATGTCTGAATTTTATGTCAAAACTTATTTGCTAAAATAAAATTGTAGATCAATTGATAACGAGATACATTTTAAGATTTTATTATGATATTCATGTTTTTTAATAATATTATGATATTTATGTTAGAAGTTTAATTCTAAGTATTTTTTATTCTTAACCAACTATTTGCATTATATACACATACAAAAAAAACCACATATTTTTTTGGTGAAAAAAAAAACTACTATATTAAATTAGAGTGTGTTTGATAAGACATTTTAGCTAGATGAAAGCTGAAATTAGTAACTGAAATAATTTCATCATGTGTTTAGTAAGGTGGCTTTTCTAGGTAGTTACTATCTTTTCTTAAAAAACTACTTGAGGTAGTTTTTTTCAAAAAGCTCTCATTTTCGGTTACTAGCTGAAAATTTATTAAAGTTTATTTCTCAACCACCCTCACTCATTATTATTTAAAAATTAATTATTTCCTTGTATGTCATTTCACCATTTTCAGCTAGTTTTACTAAACACCTTTAATCAAATCAGTTAGTTTTCCAACTTTCATTTTGCTATTAGCTTTCAGCTAGCTTTTCGGCTAACTTTTTTTGTGTTAACCATATATATTTTCTATCATCATGAGACTTAGTCATAGTTAAGGCACCACACCCTAAAGTATGTTTAATGGGGATCGAACTCAAGAGCTCTTCCCAAATCTCAATCATTATCACTTGAATCACAGCCCTTTAATTTGAATATGTGTATTTCTAAATAAAATGGACTTGAATTCTTTAAATCCACTAAATATAATAAGTTATAAAAAAAGAATTTAATTAATATACTTTTCTACACTATCATTTAATGGTGTATTATTTCGATAAAAAAATTAATGATGTAATGTCGCATAAATGACATCATCTAATAATTATGGTTCTTTTATGTTATTAAACTCGTGGTGTGATATGTTATTGGATGACGATAAGAAAAATTATTTTACGTTAGTAATGTATACATCCACTAAAGAGATTGGGAATAATTTTAAAATGAAATTAATTCCTATTTAAGTTCCTTTCAGAATCAAACCAATTTCTTTCATATACAAAGAAAGCATGCACTGACGGATCTTCTTAGTTGCGGAGAGGGCCATGGCTCCCTAAAAATAAAAACTTTTTTAAGTAGATATATGTAATTTTATATATAGTCTTCTCGATAAAATTAGATTTATATGTGTGATAAATCTGAAGACTAATTTTTTTTATTTAAAACACATTACATATACATATTTTATTATTTACAACCTTTATTTCTATTTATCAGCCCCATTACTTAAAAACACACATATCAAGAAATATAATAATATATTGATATATATTAAACTTATTGTGTTTTTTCCATGGTTATCAAAATCGGACCGATCGATTCAACCGGAAAACCGACCTGGTGTCCGGTCCATACAACCCTGAAAATCGGTGGGAACCGGATAAGAACCGGTCGAACCAGTGAAAATTGGTAAAGAACCGGTGCCAGAAAATCGGTTGAACCGACCAATTTAAAAAAAATCATTTTTTTGTTTTTTATTTTTATTTAATCTAAAATATTTTTAAGATAAATAAAAATAACTTTTTAAGGATTACACATAAATATTTATTATTTAGTCAATTATTATGATTTTTTTATCATATAATACTATAATAAAGTCTTTTATATTAATTTATAATCTTATGATTTCTTATGATTTTATCTTATTTTATTACTCTAAAATATTACATAATATTAAAAAAAATATTTAATCGTTACCGGTTCGACCACGGTTCAACCACAGTTGGACCACTGAACCGTGAACCAGTACCTTCACCGGTTAATTACCGGCTCAGTTTTAAAAATATTGGTTTTTTCCTTATATAACCCTCATCTCTCTATTTTATTCATTATTTTTTACGCTTATCACATCTCTTATTAAGAATAAAAGTAGAAAAATATAATTAATACAAAAAAATAGGAACAAAGTTAATATATTTTTAAGCTTAAGCTTAATTTTATACGGCCCTTCAAAATTATTGCTCAATATCCACCACCAAAAGAAGCTACAAAATGCAACTTTTCAAAAAAAAAAAAATACAACTTACAAATTACTAAAACTACCTAAAATCGTACCAATTTATTTATTTTTTTGACGGAATAAATCAAACCAGTTTACATGCATAATGAAATTTTCTTCTTTTTATTTAAATATGTAGTAAAATTTTCAAACACAACTGTAACCCGACCCGATTTAACTGGCGGGTGAAAGGGAAGAGGTCGAATCGAATCCAATCCTACATGCGTGAAGTGAACCTTACCTTACCTTACCTTACCACCTCATCATTCATTTGTGAGTTGAGCCGTTGTCCGTTGCCGCTAGCTAGTGATACCATCGATGTCATAACGCAGCGTCCACCTCCAACAATTCAGATTATTAATATTATGGCTTCTCTTTTCCTTCCCTCTTCTTCTCACTGTTAGCCTCTCTCTCTCCTTCAATTTCAATGCGTAGTAGCTCTTTCCTGCGTGTGTACCATTTCACTCATGCTTCGCAAATCCTAACAATTTTTAGTTTCATTTTTTAAATCATTTCATTTTGAGTGAGTAATTGTTCCTAACATAGAATAACTGCTGGATTGTTATAAGTAACGATATGGTTTGTGATAAAATCAAGATGTGGTTGGTTACTGTCGCCTCTTATATGGCAATAATAAATGTAGTGTCAAGATGATCACAAAAATGTGTCACTTTGTAATTACCTTTTTATTCCCAGTCAGAGTATCTTCCTGTGTTATTCTCTTTTGATTGTGGTAATGTTTGCGGCATTGCAGGGTTGATATGTTGATGGTAACCAGTTCCAACATCTACTCGAAGTGTGCGATGATTGGAGTTTCGCACTTAACTCGGCGAGATATGATGAAATCCACCACTAAAACAAATTGGTTCTTTACTCGTTTTCCTGCATTTACAAGCATACATAATGTCACTGCACAAAGTAAGCACTTGTTCCATGCAGATTACTAGAAGTGTCTTGATCCCCTTTTCTTGTTCCACTATAGTGTCTGTTATTATTCGGTTTCAAATATTGATTACTTTTCACTTTTCATCACATGGTGCTCACTTGCACAGACTTTATCTGTTTGTATTCTGAGAAAGTATGGAAACTTGTGTGACACTGCAGAGTGAGAACAAGCTTAACACTGAGTTTCTGAAAATCTGTTATGGCTTGATGTTTTAGGATTCGTATATAAGATGTCATCTGAAGTTCTTTTTGAAAGGGGAAGCAATGTCATCACCAATGGAGAGTTGCAAGATTTCCCATTGTCTTCATATGAAACTGCCATGGAAAAGCTTTCTTCTCTTATTACTCGCCAAAGGCGTGGGGAGAAGCCACCGGTTGCTAACAAGTTAGAAAATATGTCAATGTATCTTAAGGTGATGTTCTGAACTATTTTCCCAGAATTCGGAAGTTTTAGTGGTGACTGATGATGCGATGTATTTATAACCTTATAATTGGCTGTGGCATAGTTTTGCCTTGGTTTGTTTCGGAGGTGTAATCTGGTTTTCTGTCAACCCATCCACCCATGCCAAAATAAGGAAGAAAATATAACAAAACAGATTGGGATGTGACATTGGAATTTGGAACTCATCAAGGGATCAAACTCGAAATTCTTTATGCATTTTACTAATTAGGAAAAGGAAATGTTCTATTTCCTAGGAGTCCCTTCTAGTAGCAGAAAATGTTCATATAATCATCTGTTTCTTATCATATTTCTGAGGCATTAGAGCTTCAGGAGACTTATTTGTATAGTAGAAAATAAAATGCGTATTTCTATACAGATACTGGGTTTGGTGGAGGAAGATATAAATAGGCTCAAATTATTCATGTGGCAGGCACAAAGGGGAAGGTACTCTCTTCATAATTTGTCATTTTGTTTGTTCATTTTATCAATTATTGCAGTTTGTTGAAAATTAATTTTGTATTTTGCTTCAGGATTCAAGAACGAATTGTTATTATGAACATATATATCTCTTTAGAAATAAGTTGATGCTTGTCTTAAGATGGTTGAAATAAAGGGGTTACATAACAGATATTTTACCAATTTATGGTTGTCCATTATTGTTGTCTGGTATCTGACATAACAGAAAAGTCATATCTAATATTCATTTTTGTCCTGCATTTTCCTCCTTTTATTAATGAATTATTTGTCAGGGTTCAACATGCATATTCTGTGAGGCAATCTTAAGGGAGTGTGGCTTTCGCACTGGAGTTTTCACATCCCCTCATCTAATTGACGTGCGTGAAAGGTTTCGTATAGATGGGTTAGTAATCGAATGAACTAACTTGTTTAGAATGATTAATCTTAACATTTACATAGATATTGTATCAGCATTCCATTCATCTATTCTGATCTCTGTCTCTCGTCTTAATTTTCTATGTCTCTCTCTCACACATGTGCATGCATGCATGCATGCGCGCGCGCGCACACACACACATCTTTATTTTAGCTGAGTGCATGAATGTACAGCATAGATACATGGTTGATCCTGGCAAAATATATAGCAAAATTTCAAAACTTGTAAGTTGTAACTTAAAACAATGAACCCAGATGAATAGAATACTGCTTAGTAAGTAAGATATTTCTGTTTAAGTGTTTATGAATGTTCACAAAGCTTTGTGAGGAAATATTACACCTTTTGGTCCACAAAGAGTTAGAGGTAGTCCATATGATATGAGTATCTCTGAACATTCTTGGCCTGTACACTTAATTTTATCTTGTTAATAAACCCTTCACCTAGTTGTAAGCTCGAGTAGATGAAGAAACTAGGGTGCCTGTTTTCAGATGAAAGCAGTAGTTTTCTTCACCTAGTTGTAAGCTCGAGTAGATGAAGAAACTAGGGCTGCCTGTTTTTAGATGAAAGCAACTATGTTTTCCTTCTGAAAAGCACACCTATATTAGGAATATAGATTTGCAAATAGAATTCTGCAGATGCTCATATGAAAATAATTAGCACCAACTTTATTTTGTTTGTACAACAGAGCAATAAGCTGTTCTTTGAAATTCATACTTTTTGCACTAATTTTGTTTAAATGTATAGCGTTAACTTCCTGAATTGTTATTTTCTCTTAGGATTGACATATCAGAAGATAAGTTTTTACAGTATTTCTGGGATTGTTGGAATCAATTAGAGGTATCATTTATTGCATTTTTTAGAGATTCTTTTGACTTCTTTTCTAAATCTATGTACTTATCTCAGATCCAAGCATTTCTTTATGCAGCACCACTTCTTGTGCTTGACATTTAAAAAGAACTGCGGTGTTTTTAAGAGTAGTTTTGGCCATTCCCCATTGGCCTTCTGATAAGATAGTGATAGGAACTAAAAAACAGAGCACAGTTTTGATGAAAGAAAACAGCTAAAATCCCTTCTCTGTGGCTAATGTTGAGAAGATATCATCTCAATGGTGATCTGTACAAGAACAGAGAGGAAATTCAAGACAACAGGAAAGGAAATGGAGACATTTCAAGTACTTTAAGGAGCTTGCTTCCTCCCTTCCCAACCTCACAATTTTCCTACCCCTCCCCTCCCCTCTCTTCTCCTTTTATCCTATCCCCACTACCAAAATCTGTTTCTTGCCCCACTTGCCATGTGGGCTGCTTGTTATCTTGCACCTCACCAATATGCTGATCACAACTGCCCCATTCAACAGCTGCTATTCCCTTCCTTTCCTTGATATTGTACACCTTAATACCAGGGACAGGGGTCCTATCATATACCTGCTTTATTATTCTCTTTGGCCCTCAACATATTTTGTCTTGTGGATCAAAACGGAGAGAGCTTTGTGATTAAAAAGATAACATATTAACTCTTAGCAAGCTTTATGGATATTATTGCTTACAAAATTTTTACTAGTTTGAAAGTGGAAATTCTTTTGATGAACTGCTTACGAAATTGACTGAACATTATACTTGGATTCATCATGTAAATGGCAATATAAATATTTTTCTAAAGTATTTTCTTTTTTCATTGTCTAGGGATATTGATGAGAAATCTTAACTTATGTACAATATATTTCAATCTGATCATAAATAGTTATGTTTTGGATGTTAAACCATTTGCTAGAAGAAAAATATAACATAAATATATTATCCATTTAATATTGACATCTTCTGTGGTAGTTTCTTAATTCCTAAATCTTAATTTCGCAGGAAAGAGCAACAGAGGACCTTCCAATGCCCCCATTGTTTCAGTTTTTACGATATTGGCCTTCAAAATATTTATATCTGAACAGGTAAGCTGTGTATATCAGTTATTATCGTTTTCTTACTACATTTCCTTGCAAAAATGCTACATATCCCTGTTTGCAGTAGCCATTGTGGAAGATTCAGTGTGATGAACTTGTTACTCGGATCAAATCTCATAGTCCACCAGCCAATGATGTTTATAACATTCTTTTACCTATGTTTATTTTGAGGTGCAGGATTAATGTTGTTTTAAATGATGCATAACCCCAAACCAGATTGTCCATGCTTTCTATATATGAATAAATAGTATGTCATTGCTAGTATACATATTTAGCTTTCTCTCCACAGCATGCTTTTTTGTATGCTGGACAACTGTTTCCTTCTGTGATAAATGTTTTTTCATAAAGGAGATACACATATTATTACTGATTGTTACCTTACATACTCTTTTAAGTAAATGTAAAAAAAAATTAAGTTAATGAACTCTTTTGTTTCATTATAAGGAATTCTTTCCATCTCTACACAGATGGATTTACTTTCTACATCTCAGCTGCTACGTACTTCTAGCATTTATTATTGTTATCTAAAAACTATCTGGATCATTGTGTTATTGTTATGTAAAAACTATCAGAATCATTGTGAAGCTAAACTAAATGATCATTTGTTAATAATCTAAGATGAAATCCTGCAAGTATTCTATTTCTTGGACCATGATAACGTTCTTGTGTTCTTATATGTGTATCTGCATCTTGAAATTTTTATGATTTATGTGTTGATTCAGGAATCCTTGCTCCACCTTTACTTTTCATATGCTGCACCTTTTACTTGAGTATAATGTGCTGCTAGTTCTTACAATATCTTTGGCTTTTACTGCTGTTTATATGTTTACTAACATTTACTTATCTGCTTATGTTGTCATTCTTTATTCTTCTTTTCCCCTCATTGCCAATATTTTATTGAAACAGTTTCTATTCATAGGTTGATGCTGCCATTATAGAAGTTGGTCTTGGAGGCAAAGAAGACTCAACAAATGTGGTATGCATTTGATGTATGGTATCACAGGTTTATTTCTTTTAACTATTGCTGTTAACAACAATTCTTGCTTAATATATTTTCTTGAACTAATAGAAGAAATTAGTTTAAAGAAATTTTGGCCTTTTATTTAATCCCTTAAATAAATAGCAGATATCCTAATGTCAGAATAATTGCCTTTGCCCATTACATTTGAAACTGATTATGAACTTAGCAGATTACAGAACCTACTGTGTGCGGCATCACTTCTTTGGGGATGGATCATACTGAGATATTGGGTGCGTATGTATCATTCTCTCTGGACATTCTTTCAGCTGTTTTGCATTTAATTTACTGAGAAAGAGCTTTACAAGATCCTGTAGTGACAATGTGATGTCCATCATCTGAGTAAACTCTTATTATATACTTAAAGTTTTGTGGTTTTTCTTCAACAAAAGTGAATTGGCCACAATATGAAAAGCATTAAGCAGGTATTTAAAATTATTAAACCTATGCAGGAGATACTCTTGGACAGATAGCTTCACACAAGGCAGGGATTTTTAAGGTATGAAAATTCTACTCGAGCAACCAAACTTGTACATTATTTAAAGAAATGGAAATACGCTACATGTTGTAGTTCTTTTTTTCCAATTATTTGAATTGAAAGCCCCCTCCCACCTTCATTTTTTGCCTTATCTTCTGAAGAATTGATTTCTTCCCTGTTCCTGAAGCCTAAAGTTCCTGCCTTCACAGTACCCCAACCACTACGGAAGCAATGGATGTTATCCTTTGAGAGGGGCCAAAGAACTCATGGTAATTGTTCTCAATCCTATCAACTATGATATATTCCTCAAAGAAAAGAGCATTTGAAGTGTCTCTTATCAATGCAATTTTATTTAAGAAAAGGTTGATGTATAGTTCTTGCAGTCAGAAGCTCCAATGCTCACCTTGACTCAGGATGTTGTTTACCAAATATGGACTGGGAACCCGTCCAACAAATTTATGGTTACTGTCTTCTTATTAATTAATGATCTGAATGTGATCCAGTTTCAGCTTGGTCTGTCATTGTATATATGTAATACTTTATTTACATATATGATATGATGAATGAATTGAGCACAAAATGATGTTTTCAAATAGGAATCTTAGATGTGCCACTTTTTCTTACCATACAGCCATACGATTGTTGTATTCCTAGTTGTTTTGCAAGGAATAGTTTCTGTAACCTAATAAATTTTCAGTGAGTCTGTCACCGAAACTAAATAAAAAAACGTAATAAAATTTCATAATTAGGTGTTGTCTGACTGCCTGAGAGATAATCTTTCTCAGCCTTTCAATTATATATTAAACCAAGTACTCCGTATTTGAGAGCTCTTATATAGTAGGAAATATAGGTGAAATCATACAAGCATGCATGAACATGGCAACCTCACATGAGGCAGATCAGCCTCTTTATTGCTAATGCCATAATTGTTGCCCATTTTCAATGGCTGCAGGTTCCGTGGAAGTGACTGAACCTTTTGATTTTAAACAAATGAAGGGATTAAGCTTCGTTTATCTGGTGATCACCAATTCTATAATGCTGTCTAGCAGTCTCATATGTAGATGGCTTCAGAGAACAGGAAACTGGGAAAAAAATTTAAAAAATGTTAGTTTAAATTCTACTCTGGGTCATGCATGCAATCTAAGTAAATATTATGCAAATCCTTGTAAATCATGAATCATGATGCATTAGAATCTAAAATACATTGGAAATAATTATGATATCAACAATTACGTGTATATATGAACTTTCAAAATGTGTTTCTTGTTGGTGTGCTTGATTCTTTCTAGACATGGAGATGTCAGAATGATGGGGAGCCTTGACACAATGGTTAGAATTACTATCATGTGATAAGAGGTCATATGTTCAAGTCATAGAATTAGCCTCTTGTAAAGGGAAGGGAAGGGTGGCTATAATAGATCCACAATGGGTGCATCCCTTCCATGGAGCCTACCATGGTGGGAACTTTATAGCACCAAGTTACCCCTTTTATAAAGATGTCAGATTCAGATTTTAATTTTTTTTATGGATTAGCTAGTAATTTTCCCTCATTCATGTGTATTTGTAACTATGTATATAATAACTGCTTTTCTTCACTTTAAGAATACTCCACCCACCCTTTGTTGTTTTCTGATCTAGTATCAAGGATATATTGTCTTCCTTCATGACCACTTGATTTATTTTTTTTTCCCGTATTATAGGATTTTCAGGATTATAATTTGCCAGATGAGTTTATAGAGGCCTTTCAGCTGCCAATTTTCTGAGGGCTCAGATTGTTTATGACTCTTCTCAAATTCTGACTGCTCAGAAATTGTGTCTGAAAATGTGGAGAGTTGATATTTTATTTGGATGGAGCTCATAGTCCAGAGAGCATGGAGGCTTGTGCAAAGTGGTTCTGTAATGCCATAAGGAGGATATAAAATTCCATCACATTTGTCTCTTGGTGAAAAATGCAGAGGAATCTTCAGAAAATGATCACATTCTACATGAAAATATGACCTTGGGACATTTTGAGAAATCCATCGGCAGGTAGGTATTCAAAAATAAACTGATTGTTGGCTGTTCATGGAGCTTAACTAGTGTTGTTGGGACTTGGGAAACATAGTATATCCTTTCTTGGATGCTTCTGTCCCCATTTTCAAGTACATATGAGGAGTGTCATCCTCAACCAACTATTCCATGCAATCCTCAACTCTAACCGTTTGGGTTTTTTTTTATTATTAATCCTTAACTCTACTAAATTCATATGGTTTCTGTTGATAATCTACTTCATTATTAATTTTCTTCCTGATATTCAGCATTGATTAATTGTAGATTCTTCTATTCAATTGCTTAGATGTGAGAAATCCTCAAATTTTGCTTCCTCAGCTAGTGAATACATGTGCTTCTTCAGGTATTCCTGCTTCAAAGCACCTGATACTTTGTTATTTTCACTTTCTACTAAAAAATCCATTTTCATTAAGCGTGACTCAACCTTGTTTGCTTATATATAAGACATCTCAGTATATAAGATAAATAAAGTAGCATATTGAATCTTCTAGCATATCAGTTAAGTGAGATGACCCTCAGGCATAGGTGGTGAAATGCATTTACATTATATTCTACATGAAATTATCCATTATGATTAATTAATCTGCTGGGGAAAAAAGAAGAGGAATGAGGTCCAAGCCTTTTTACATAATCTGTTGTTCATGTCGAGTTGCTTGTACTAATGCATTCAGAATGTGCTGAACCTTGCTTAGGTACGTTTCTCTAGAGCATTTTGTCCAAGTATGTCAAAGTATACTAAGGCACTTCTGGTGTGCATCGGTTATTCCTTCTGATCTCAGTGGCATAGACCTATCGTGGCAATTAACCTCCAAAAATCTGGAGAAGATTATGCATGGGAAAGGTATGTGTTTTTTCAGTTGTAACATTCTTTGTCACTCTAGAGGCCTCACAATGATATCAATAAGCATTGTCTCAGCCACATTGTCTTCATCTAGAAAATGGATCTTTCAGCATCAAGGGCTAATAACTCAGTCACATCAATGTCTTGAATTATGCTTATTTTTGTCACCATATTCATTGGATGATTTGAAGAGGCTCAACTCTTTTCTTCTTTTCTGTGCTCAGGCATACCATAAAATAGGTCCATCTGTTTGGCTGTTAGTTTATTTGACATAAAGTAGAGCTGTTGTGTTCTCAGAAAAACCCAACTTTGGGTGCTTCATAAGCTGGCATGATCCAGTAAAGGTCTTGACAATGACATATATCGGGCCTCAGTAATGTCAGTTGAAATATGTATTCTTAGAGTTAGAGGAGTAAAGCTATTTACAATGTTGGTCTTCCTTCAGTGTTGTTATTATGTTGTAAACAAAGTGGAAAGCTATTATGATTTAGATATTTGCAGAACTTAATATAAGTTTTGAAATTCAACAACCACATGCTGTCATTAAGTTCTTCAAAATTATTATGCTTTGGATTATGTCTTGATAAAGCTAAATGTAATGACAGTGACTGCCTGATGAAATTATTTAGAAAGCCCATAGCTTAATTCCTTAATTTCACGTGATGATGCTGCCTTAGAGGCCAAAACATTAGTGACAAAACTTTACTTTCTTCTCTGACCTGTGCATTATTTTGTTTATTTGCAGAAATGACAACTTCGCTTGAAAAGGATTCAAGACAGATAGCAAGGAGAATTTACCACCTCATGAATTCTTTATGATAATGCTTCAAATGGCTGCCCTTCCATAATAATTTGCATTCAGTGCAGTAATGCCTTCGTTGCATTGACAATAAAATGGTTGAGGGACTGTGTCAAAGAACACCCATCCACAAGACTTCAGGTAAGTAACATGGATGGTACTTGATTCATATATTAACCTGGTTGGTGGGTGGCTACTTTTTACATGGTGCTAAATCTCAAATTCTTTAGTTGAGGCCATCCTAGTAAATGCCATTAAGCAAGTAACAATTAATTTCGCTTCACCTTTTCTCTCTTCCTTTTTGCTAAGATGTTCTTTGGTCTACAACACCTCTTCTCTTGTTCTACCATCATGTTCCTGAAAGTCAACTTAATTCTTTTGGGTTGGATTTGTTCGTTCTTCTTTCCTTCCCTTATACATTTGCAATTGTGTTGAAACTCCGGTGACGTTTTTTGGTTGACCACTGGTGCCCATAATTGCCTTGTGAAAATGTAGAATGGTGTTTTCTTTGGCTTTCCGTTTGTTATCCTTCTCCTTTGTCATGTATTGCCAGGCATGAACATTGATGGGACAGAGAGAAGTGTGTGTTTTCTCTTTTTTTCTCGAGCTTGCTATCCCTCTCCTATACGACGTGCATGCTGAGAGCTAATTCTTACCAATGGTTGCAGGTGCTTGTTACTGGATCTCTGCATTTGGTTGGAGATGTGCTAAAGCTCTTGAAAAGATGATTTAAATTGAAGAATAAAAGGGTCTGCCTGAATTGGCTTTGGAAACTTTTTCTGCAAAGAAAAATTGTCATTATCCATTTCGATCATTTACACGGACTGTGAGTTCTTTGTGAGTTCTTGTGATTGCTCAATGGCATGCAGATATTTCTTTCTTTTTAAATATGACCAATTATTTTTGCACACTACTTTTTAAATGTGGTCGATTCTCGGTAAAAAAATGCTGAAAAATGCTGGAAAAAAAAAAGAAAAAAAAATTGGTAAACTACCACAACTATCAATGGTTTATAAAAATTAGTAATAAAGGACAATAGGGTTGGGTTAACATCACGAGATAACTATCTCTTCCTAATATATTATTGAAGTGAATTCTCAATTTATTCCCCCCAAAAATTAATATGATGTCACGTTAGTATGCTAAATATTTATGTTTTTTTTGTCCCTATAATTTTTTTTTCATCCCAAAAATATTTTCTTAATTTCTTTGATCCCTGCTGTTAACTCCAAACTGATGTGACTAACAAAATGCCACATCAGTCTGCCACGTGTTATTTCTGCAGCTTAAAATTGTTTTTAGTCTCTATAATTTAAGTTCATTTTGTTTTTAGTCCCTACATTTTTTTTACATCAATTTCATTTCTATCCAACATCACAGTGTCATTTTACTTCTGTTGCATTGTTACATTTAAAATTTTGAAACTTCTTGTGGGTTTAAGAAAATAAATTCTTTATGTATTCAATTATTCAAAATTTCAACACACTTAGATTTATTATATAAAGGAAAAAAGACCTATAACGATTTATTTTTCTCTGCAATTCTTTTTTTTGTCTATTGAGTGACAATTTTTATTTGATTTATAACTATAAGCATTTTTTTTATCTTGTGTATCACGTATTCGAGTGCATCAAAAGGGCATGATATGTGTAGTCTTGGTATTGTAGGAAGAGATGCATGATTTTGAGTTAACCTTGAAAATCTTAAGCAAATTGGTGCACATTTAGCGCACATGAGGGGAACAATTACTCTGCATTAACAACAGAATATTGGTCAACACATTGGCCTCTGTAATATCAAATAAAATAAACTTGCAAAAGTAAATATAAGAGTTATTGTATTCTTAAATCAAGGTAACCTACAACAATCTACAACAACCACGTGTCACACTTGCTTCCATTGAAACAATAGAAAAAAATAAAAATGATCACGTCACTTGCCGTTAAAAGGAAAAGCAACCATTGTCGGTTGTAGAAAAAACAAACTGCAACTCGTTTAAATAAGGTAAATGAGGACAAATCTGATTCTTGGTGCTGGAAGGTTGATCCTACCGGTGTATATTCAGTCCATTCAGCTTATCATGTTGCGGTTCATGACTCAATTTATGGAGTTTTTCCTTTGCATCAATTTATATGGTGTAAGCTTGTCCCAACTAAGGTGTCTTGCTTTGCGTGGAGAGCTTTTTAGATAGGATTCCCACAAAGCTTAATTTACATAAGAGAAACGTCTTATGTATTGATGTTGTGGGGTGTGGCTGGTGCGGTTGCCAATATGAAACTACGGAACATATTCTTTTTGGCTGCCCTATTGCTTTTCAGACATGGATGGGTTGCCTTAATTGGTTTGGTTTCTGTTCAGCGCTTCATATTAAATTTAATGATCACTTTCTGCACTTTTTGGGTATACCAAATTGTACTTTAAAAATGCGGAAAAGGTGGTATATGGTTTGGTTAACAACAATTTGGAGCCTTTGGTTGGCTAGGAATAAACTGGTATTTTCAAATATTAAGCTATTACCATCTGATATATTGGAATTGATTCAGCTGCGCTCTTGGGAATGGCTAAAGTCAAAAGATAGTAGTTTTGATTACAGCTTTGCATCCTGGTTGTTGCAGCCCAATGAATGTTTAAGCTTTGGTAACTAAGGGTGTTGTATATTTCATCTTTGTTGGTTGTCTCTTGTTGATTTCCATTGTGATTGTCTTATAGGGATTGGTTTTTGCTTGTGCTGGGATAGTGTTATTTGTATTATTTTATTCCCAGCCTTTCCTTTTCATTAGACTCTTTGTATTTGTATATGGGTTAGAGTACCCCTTGTACTCTATTTAATTTAATTCATTTTGCTTAGCAAAAAAAAGTAAAATGAAAGTAACAATTTTGAAATTGAAAAAGTTAAATTTCCTCCGTATTAAACGGCAAGTTATTTAAAAATTGTAACTTATTTGTTTCAAAATTCCTCCCATTTCTATGTATGAAATCGCGTGGCTATTGTTCGCATTCTTTCTTCCCTCCACTCTTCTCTCCCACTTTTCTCCAATTAACTTGCAGCTCCTTTTCTCTATTGTTGCATCCTTCATGATCCATATTTTTTAACCAAGTTATCTATTGTTTATAACTTATAAACATACAGTTTGTAACCAACTGAGATAAAGTTTATAATTTGTTCATATATAAATTATAACCAAATAAAGAGTGGTTCATAAATTCCTCAGGCTCAATTTTTAATCAAGTAAAGCAGAGATAACTTATAAACATGCAGTTTGTAACCAACTGAGATAAAGTGTATAACTTGTTAACAATAAGTTTATAACCAAATTAAAAAGTGGTTCATAAATTTCTCATGCTCAGATTTTAAGCAAGTAAACCAAAGTTTATAACTTATAAACATCTCGTTTGTAACCAACTGAGATAAGGTTTATAACTTGTTAGCAATTAATTTATAACCAACAGAGATTCACACGCGGGTAGGCTCAAAGTGTTTCTCTCTTTTTACATTATTTCAAATTTTTATTGTTTTTAAATAATGAGCGATAACATGGCGGTAAAAGTCTTTTCTTCATTTGTACCTTTATTTAAAGCTAGTTGTACTTATTTAAATTAGTTGCAATTTGCTTTTTCTGCAACTGAAAGGGGTTGCCTTTCTATTTAACGGCATGTGACATGATCGTTTTTTCCTATCATTTTAAATGGAAGCAAGTGTGACACGTGGCTGTTGTAGATTGTTGTAGGTTACCTTGGTGTAAGAATACAATAACTCTAGAGATCATTACACACTATCAAAACTTGAATGTAGATATATTTTTATTGATATTAGACCCAGTGAGAATAAAAAAAATTAGGCTAAATGATGGTTAAGAAATCCCCATTAAAAAGCCAAGAAAGGATAGAGGAAAAAGAGAATGAAAAATAAAATATTATTAACAAATATCATAACCAAATTAATTTAACTCAGGATATTTTTTAACTTTTACAAAAATTCTGATTGAAGATTAGTTAAAAAAATGGGTTAAGAAGAAAATAAAAAAAAACTATCCAATTTTTTTTTTTTTTTGACTTTTACAAAAGTGCTGATCGAAGATTAATTAAAGAAAAACAAAAAAAAAGCGCCAAAGAATAAAAAAAAGTCGCTAGAAGGAGGGCTTGAACCTCCGACCTTGTGGTTAACAGCCACACGCTCTAACCAACTGAGCTATTCCAGCTTTGCATTTATTCTATAGAATATTAATTATATTTACATAACAACATGAAGCCGCATTTGAAAATTTCAAACTGAAAGAAGCAACAGCGAAACCATGACTGCCAAATCCTCCATTCGTTCGTTCAGCTCTCAATCAACATCTTTCTCTTCTTTTCCCTTCCTCCCTTTCCTCTCACTACACATTGGGGTTTTAAGCTTTAATTGATCCTCGTTATATGTGGCTGTGATCGTTAATTAATGGTGACTGTGTTTTAGTTTTTCGAGTTGTGTCATACTATTAGGACTCATGTATTGCTTTCGCCTCTTTGCTTTCTTGAATTTTGTAATGTTACTATGCTTTGTTGATCATTACAGTTTCTTAGGCCCATTTATTTTTAATCCAGTGTTTGTTTGGCAATAGGATATGATAAAGAATGGGATAGGATACACACTTTTAACCTAGCATAACACTTCCTCAATCTTCTTTAAAATGCCTTTTTCAGGATTTTTCTTCAAACCCTCGCTTCCTCAACCTAACCTACCATTTCTCTCCCTTCCTCTCATCTCCTCTGGTCTCCACGTTCTTGTCACATCACACTACAATTGCTTGTGAACCCAAGCACACAGGTCAGAAATTTCCCTTCTTTTCTGCTTTATTCTAATTCTTTTTTTTTTGTTGGTGGAGTTGTTTGATTCCATTTCCAGATGATGGGGTGTTAAAAGTTTTGGTTTTTGCTTTGGTGGCTTATGGGTTTTGCTGGGTTTGTTCGAATTCTAGAATTATCGGTACATATTTACTTATGAGGCTGTTGGGTTTTGTTTGCATTGTTGAATTGTTGATGTAATGATTGTTTGCTTAATTCGTTGGTTGAATTTTTGGAACTTAGTCTCAAATGTTTCATATAGATTATAGAGGGCTCTTGGTGTTTCTTCCTTGGAAAAAGGAAATTCTATTGTGTTAACAATGGCAAGCTGCATGAAGAGTAATGAGAAGCAAGACTGAATAGTGCTAGTTCCTTTGTATCATAGTTGAGATTGGCATGAATGACAGACCTGATGTTTGCATTGTTAAATGACTTGGTATTGAATATTGTTCTTGCTGTAGAAAAAGAATCGAAAACCAGAACTTTTTTTCTTTGAAATTTGAAATTTTCAAATAGTTGTGGCAAGTGAGGAAGATTTGATTTAATTTGAGCTATGGATGTGAGATTATTTAGTTAATTATTTATTTGGAAGGATTAGTTATATAAGGGTGTTATATGCACCTGTTGTAAATCTGATGAACAATCTTAATCGTATCCTTTTTCTCTGCATTTGTAATTAAACAACTATTATATACTGTAAGCTTAGAACAATGCACCACCTAATGTAATGAACAAGTCAGTGCATATCAATTGCTCATATTTAATTATTCTTTCTTGGCTTACATGTTACATGCCTTTTAGTGATTATACATAGGCCTCCTATGTATTGTCATGAAAACTTTTTGCATGAGTTAAGGATGGGTCAGGCATAGTTCCAGTTTGGATATACTTTGTAATGGTAATTTCATCAGTTTTGTTATATGTATTTTTAATGTCTTCTATAGGTAAATATGGATTCAAATAAACGGCTCAAAATTATGTCATATCTAATTTTGGAGCAAACATTTTTAGAAATGTTGGGCTTTGTTTTGCATTTTTTATGATAGTAAGTTATTCTGCATTATGGTTTTATGAAAATCGCAGCCTTAGACAACAACCAATGGTTAGAGAAGGATTAATGGGAGAATCAGAGAGATTGATCCATCAGGATGAAGTTGTTAATGAGCCAGATAAAGAAAGAGAGATAGGAGAAATGATTATGATGATGATGACGAGGACCATGATGTAGCAAACATGATTGCTGATAGTATATCTGAATTTGGGAAGAGTATTGCGAAGAGCCTTGAAAAAAGCTCAGAACTATTGAGTCAAGCTGTATATTCCCTTAAAAGTGACAAGGTGTTTGATGATTCTAGGAGGGTCATGAGTGAGTTGGAGAAAATGGATTTAACAGAGCAAGAGCTTTTACTGCAGCAGAAAATATACTATCTGTGCCCCATTGATTGCACATATTTTGGGGTTGTGATGATGTTATGCGTCTTGCATATGTAAAATCATTAATATAGGGGCTTCTATGGAGATTACATATTTTCCTTTAAGCACATGACTTTGTTTATGGTTACATTTGGTAATATTGTTTATGCTGTTTAACACTTTAGGTGGTTTGTTGAAACTTGTTTGAGTTAAGGAATGACATGGTAGCTTTATTGTTGTTAATGACTTTGTTCATATGTTTAGCAAAGTTTGGACTTTATTTTCCCTTTACCATTCTCTTTGTTAATTTAATGTTGTTAATCTCAAAATTTCCGCACTTATGTTCCCTATTGTATTATTATTCTTAGTGTGTTTGACATGTTATTTCAACTAGATGAAAGCTGAAATGAAATTGGTAGCTGAAACTGAAATGTTTGTTGGAGCATTTCATTAGTGTCTGATAAAGTAGTTTTTTAAATAGTTACTAGCTTTTTATAGAAATGACTTGAGGTAGCTTTTAAAAAAAAACTACTTTTTTCCCGTTATCATATGGAATCTTTTTACAATTTTATTCTTCAATAACCCTCATTAATCATTGTGAAATGCTAGATGACATTTATTTTTTTATTGTTATGGAATACTACTTTTTGGATTATTTTTTTAATATTACACTAATTATTTTAATTATCAAACTGTTTATTTTAATTATGATAAAATATTTAATCTTTATTGACAACAATTTCATATTATAATGAAAAATAAAATTTTATAGAAATGTCATTATAAAATTTATTTATAATATGGAAATTTATAATTATTTGAAAATATATAATTACAAAGTTTTAAGATTTGGTTCAATAATTAATGATGTCTTTATCTATTCTTTTATAATTTCCAGCTAATTTAAAAGTTAGTTTTACCAGATATCTTTAATCAAATCATCTTATGACTTTTAGCTAACTTTTTAGTTAGTTTGACAAAATATACTCTTACTTCTTATTCTTATGCAATTATACTATGAGCAAAGCCTGTACTTAGAAGATAAAAATACAATTTATTGTATATGACTTGAATTTCAATTTAGTTCTAAAATTATTGTTATTTACTTATGTTTTCATGTATAAGTTTAATCAACCCGCTAGCACTTTCGTCCTCGACTTTTATAGCGTCTTGCAATTTCATCTTTTGACTTTTTCAAAATAACACTTTAGGTCTTGTAACATGCACTTTAGTCCTTAACTTTATTAAAAAAACCATGCACTTTAGTCCCTGATTTTATTTAAAAACATAACTTTAGGGACTAAAGTGGATATTTTTAATAAAGTCAGGGACTAAAGTACTATTTTGGAAAATTCAGGGACGAAACTGCAAGACGTTGTAAAAGTCGAGGACGAAAGTACTAGTTTGCTCGTAAATTTATCGTGTGTTTATGAGCTCATTTAACCAGATTGTGAGTGTTTGGTGAGTGAACTTATTTTAGTATCTTAAAATATTCTTTTAGACGCTAGCAGTGTTTGAGATTATAGTTTTTTTACCTCTAATATAATCTCATTTATCCATCTCATTCTTTTAAAATTTCTTCTAAATCCTTTCCAAAATAAACGTAGTCTATGAAAAAATTAAATAATTAAAATAAAAAATAGCCTTAGGCAATGTTAATTTTGTAAAATAAAATAATTAGAACTGAAAATTAGTGTAATTAAAATTGATAATTTATTTTTGAAAAAAAAATCTAAAATTATAACTATAAAAAAGTTTTTTTTATTTAACTATAATTTATATAAAAATATCACGTAAATGTAACTTTTTATGGCATTTTGCATTTATCAGTTACTTCAATAGCTAACTTTATCAAATACTTATAATTCAATAAATTAGCTTATCAGCTTTAAGTTTTTAGTTAAAAATTAGTTTTTCTGCTATTAGCTAATTTTTTAATTGTTAACTAAATTATTAGCTATTTTTACCAAATATAAACTTAATATATTTATTTATACACAATACGAGATGCCTTTAGCAATAGAGGTTGGTTCACGTGGTACATGCTTGATTCCCCTTAAGCAAGGTCTCGGGCTCGAACAGGATTGCCTCCCGTGGAGGATACTTGTGGTTAAACTAAAAAACAATACAAGATGCTTTTTTAAAGAAAGGGCATTAGACATTATAAAAAATCTACTTTTATATCATAAATTTTAGTCATTACTAGCATGGTGACCCGCACGGGAAAATTTTGGTCTTTGGATTTATATAAAAATAAATTGCATAATATTATAGTTAAAATATTGAAGAATCAATTTTATATTATAATAACAGTTTAAGAAATCAATACAAATTAGTGAAAATAAAGTCCATATTTGTAAAAGTAAAAACCTCAAAATTGAAACCAACCAATTTATAGTAATTCAAAATTTCATCAATGCCTACAAAATACAATACTGCTTGAAATGAATTAAATATCACAAAAAACCTCTTTATAAACAATTTTTTTTTGTAGAAGAGCAAGTTTCCATCTTCATCTAGGATTAATATTTTCAGACTTTTTCTTGACCCCACTCTAGAGACTACAACATATAACTGTCCATGTGTAAACAGTGGTTTTGGAAGAAAAAGGCCAACATGTGACAAAGACTGTCATTGACTTTTATTAATGGTCATTCCAAAACACAAAGATATTGGAAATTGTCTTCTTTCAAATCTAAATGGAAATTTTGGATCAGAAGAAACCATGTTCATTCTTGGGTTCTTCTACGATGAAGTAATGTATGAGTGGTGTACCGGTATGTCAGTTTTTTTACCTGGTAGTGGGTCAAATTACCTGTTAATGTTAAAAGTTAAAATTTAATATAATTACAATTAAGGACATCTATTATTATAGAAAAGTAGTGTATTATTTTGTGAGAGTCAAATCATTCACTAAAACCATTTAAATTCATTAAAAACATTAATCAAAATATTGAAATAAAAAGTTGATTTTTTTACCAAAAAAAAACCCTTTTTTTTCAAAAAATAATTTTTTAAAATATTCACTAAAAATACGTTTTTAACCAAAATTCACCAAATTTATATTATGGGATTCCCACATAATTCCCCCACATACTAGGACTCAAATAATTTTTACAAATATTTCTAATATAAAATTAATTTTTAATTGAATTAACAATATTTTCTTATAAACAATAATGAGTAAAATCATGTGCTTTAAAAAAATAGTTGATCAAAAATAAAGAAAATATAAATAAGAGTCTAAATTTTCATGAATTAAAAACACATTGATTTAACCCTATTTATTATGATAGAAAATTATTTATTGATAAATTAATTTATCTCCACTATAGTCCGTTGCCATTCTCATTTCATTTCTCAGCCTATGTTGGCGGTTCTTTCTTTGTTCGGTGTCTACCTGACATGAAACAAGTCCTGCAATTCGTGTCTACAAGCTCTATCAATCTCACCAGGTTTCTTTTGTGCTGTGCCTCTTCTTCTTTTTCCACATTCCAAATCCGTATGAAGTAAAATTAATTTATTTTGTGCCTTTTTTTCACGGTAAAGGTTTGATTTTTATTTTCCCTTCTTTTAATTGATTTTTAAAATAGGTTCTAAACGTTGTATAACACTTATTGGAACATGTTAATCGAATCTCAAGTCATATGGGTAGCTGACTGAGAATGTTGTAGTTTTGCAGTGGTTCAAAAGCATTTGAATACTAAGACATTGGTTTGTCCAACTGTGAAAGCACTTGGGTCCAAAAGACCCCTTTCAAATTCATCAGAACCCAAGTCACCAATTGCTGAGGACAAGAAGGATATGAAGCTTAAAGGGTTGGAACCAAGCCCAGGTTCCAAGAAGCATGTTGTTAAGGTCTAATTGATGTTTCAGTAATATATTATTCTTATGCTACTTTTGGTTTTGGACTTTTGGATATTCATTATAAATTGATAATGTAGGAAAATGATGTTAATAGCTATTCCATTGAGATTGAGAGATTAAGAAATGACCCTGCCATTGTAGACACAATGACTGTTCAGGAACTCCGGAAAACATTGAAGTAAGCAGATATGTCTTTTCCTTACCTAGTAGATCTACTGATTTAAATTCTAGTAACAATCAATATTGTTGAGTTCTATCCTTGGAATGGTTTTGAATTCTCAGGAGTATTAGGGGTCCCTGCCAAAGGTCGTAAAGATGATCTTTGTCTGCCTTGAAGAGTTTCATGAACAATGACATGTGTGGTATAAATTCTTTTAGCATTATCTGAACTTTTCTGTTTCTTGGGGAATGAAGACTTTTTTTCTTCAGTATCAAATATTGTCTCCAAACAGTCTTTTCCTTACCCCTTAATCTTCTTGTTGCTCTTTAAAAACTAGCTCAAGCTGTATAGTTCCAATTATTAAAAGGTGTCTTCATGTGCTGCAGAACAAGAATCTCAAATAAGAGAAGAACAAGAGCTGCCTAATTTCTTCTGAGATCACATCTGTAGAAGTGAAGCTAGAAAATCAGATGAAGACCCTATTGATGATGTCAATGATACACCAGAGATAGTTGAACTTAACCAGGGTAAAGAAGGTTAAAAAACGATCAGGATCAGAGAGCAAAACTGTTAAAGTGACAACCAAAAAGAAGCTGTCAGTGAAATCAGACGATGTTTTCAGGTTGTGTTGTATAATGTGCTAGAGTTGTAAACTTTCTACATCTTAAATGTTCTGTATAACTATTTCTTTTTTATTCCTTTTTTGTTTTGTCTTGTCAATTTTGGTTTGAGTGTCACCCATTCAATGATGGATCAATCTTCTATGGGTGTTGTCAGATTTTAAACCATTCCAGGGGCAAAGAGAAAGTTTCTTCAGATGCTATTACCATTGTCGAGCAGTCAGATGAAATCAGCACAACCACTATTCAAACTGAAACCATGGACTGTTCTTGCACACAGAAACCTCCAAAAGATTGGGTTGCCTATAATCCTAGAACTATGAGACCTCCACCTCTTACTCGGGATACAAAATTTGTCAAGCTTTTATCTTGGAATGTCAATGGATTGAGATCGTTGCTGAAATTGGAAGGATTCTCAGCACTTCAACTTGCCCAACGGGAAGACTTTGATGTATTGTGCTTGCAAGAGACTAAACTGCAGGTAAAATACTGGTGCTCATTTTATGCCTTTAAGAGCTATATCTTCCAACAGTCCCTCAGTTTCAATTTTTTGAGTCTTGTAGAGAAAACCTTTGAAATTTCCTTTATTCCTTTTTATTTATGCTGGTTTTTAAGTGCATCTTGTATTATGTTATGCTACGGATCTAATTATGTAAATTCTGATGGTTGCTGAAAAACTATGCTAAAAATTAACTGATTTCAATAGTTTGTTTTCATTAGTCAAGTTAATTTTGCTTACTTTCTAGTCAATAGCAATTGTACATAACTTGGAAAAAAAAAGAAAAAAAGAAGGGCGGAGAAAAACCTGAACTTAATGTTTTTTGAGTTATGGAACTTTATTGCTTTTTTATTCCCTAATACCTAGGTTTTCTAGTTATTTGGAATTTCTGATTTTTCAAGGAGAAAACATAAGATGTTCATAGTTTGGAAGTTTTCTGATTGTAATCAGAGGTAGATGTTTATATGAAAATTCATAGTGGCCATGTTCTCCTCCTATTTATAAGCGCTCTAATTTTGTAACAGGAGAAGGATATTGAGGAAATCAAACACAGCGTCTGATAAGATGGCTATGAGAACAGCTTTTGGACTTGTAGTGTTTCGAAGCTTGGTTATTCTGGAACAGCAATAATTTCAAGGGTATGCTCACTATGTACATCCTGCCTCTTCATACTTTGGTAACTTTTTGTACAATGTTAAATTGTTTTTCTACATGTAGAAGAAAAGGCTGTTTATAGTAATGACTGATCCTTGCACAATTGGACTTGTGCCAATATTTTATTATGGAAATTAAGATTTAATGCTGCATGATAATTAAGTAATGATGTGAAGCATACATTTTTTGTGTGTAATTTTTGGCAATAAGATAAATGATAATAGAAAAAATATTTTGTACCTACTTGTGCTGCAGCTCTTGCCACAGCCTACTATATTCGTATTCTTTCTTCAAAAGAGCTAAATGCTTTTTCACAATTTTTCATAAATCATGAGTGTTTGGTACTCTGTTGCTCAATCATTTAACTTCTAGAAATAAGATTGAAGCCTGAAGAATGAAGGTGCCTTTCATTCTATCAGATAACCTGACCGCAATCTTCATTTTTTAAAATGCAAGAATAGTGTACACACTAATATTCTTTTTCTTATATTGATTTACTATTAATTGAAACGCTGGCAGATAAAGCCACTTTCAGTTAGATATGGTCTAGGCATATCTGATCATGATAGTGAGGGTAGACTTGTGACGGCAGAGGTTTTGATACATTTTATTTGATAAGTGGATACATCCCTAATTCTGGAGATGGCTTGAGAAGACTGGTACTTGAATTTAATTACTTTCCTTTTATATTTCTGAATTATTATATTTCTATATTCCAATCTGACAAATGTATCCTCATCCAACTATTCTTTCTGTATTCAAATAGTCTTACAGGGTGACTCAATGGGATCCATCTCTCAGCAATTATTTGAAAGTATGTATAGCTCCTTTCTATCACCTAGTGCAATAAGGCTTGATAAGTGTTGTTGTATATATATATTGCTCCTTTCATGCTAGTGTTCCTTTGTCAGATACACCATCCATCCTGATCTATGCTTCCTTTTTTTCCTTGGTCATGTTTGTCAAATTTGGTTATGATATACCCAAGATAGAGTTTTTTTTTGTCATGTTTCATGTGCTAGCAAAATCCTGTAATATTACTCCTTGTTTCAACTTCAATTAAAGTGTGGATAGTTTTTCCTGGTTAAACCCGATAAGGCGATAACCGCTCAGTGATCTTAAAGTAATAAGTTCTTCTACATGATAGTTCTATATTTGAAAAGCCAGGTCGTGGTGTTCTATATGACCACACGTTAAAATGATGTTGGAATGCATCACCTTATTTTAAACCCCCCCCCCCCCCCCCCCCCCGCCCAAAAACAAACCCGGTTGGGGTGTAGGGTGATGCCTTATGTTGCTACACATTTTTCCATCTTTTTTTTTTAAATTTTTTTTTGTTAATACTTCATTCTTTTCAGGTAAATGTTCTTTTCTGAAAGAATATCATGCTATTAAAAATTGTAGTTGTTTTGTATCTAATTCTTGGACTCATGATTCATTTTCTCTGGCTACAGGAGCTGGAAAAGTCAAAACCTGTAGTTTTGACTGGTGATCTGAATTGTGCTCATGAAGAGATAGACATATACAACCCTGCTGTAAGTAATGTAGATTTAATATTCTCCATGAAAACAGTGAATGTATCACATCTATACCTTAGTAAATAATACTCCCTCCGGTCTCAAATATAAGCAACAAAAAATCCTCTTTTGTTGGTCTAAAATATAAGCAAATTTCAACTAACTTTGCCTTATTTAATGACCTCGGACTAAAATATCCTTTACTTAAATTCAAATTGTTCTATCCAATGACCCTATTTAATGAACCATGTAGAGATAGTGTTTCCACTTGGAACAAGTATCAATAAAATTGGAGTCTCCTATGAAGGGCAATTTAGAGAATACAATTCATTTTTAGATGACATCAAGAAAATTTAATGAAGTTAACTAACATTTCTTAATTAGCGTGAGTTAGTTTTTTTTGCTTATATATGAGACCGGAGTAGTACCAATGAAGCAGGCACTCATAAATCTTAACAGGTGTTGGCTGAGTCACTAGGTGGTGGGATCTGCTTATCTAAATTCACTTTTCAGTTTTTAAATGTCAATCATATTCTTGTGATTGTTTAGTTAAGTTGCAAAAAGCTTAAACTGTTAAGGTTCTGTTTTTATCATTTGGAATTTGTTTGAAACTCCCCTTATGGTAAGGTGGACTGAGTATTCCATGGATTGTGGCCTGATGTGATACCCCAAGTCTCATAACAGTCTGAGTCTGACAAGTGACAGCAAGACATACACTAGACCAAACCATTCATAGTAGTGATTTTTGGGGGGTGGGGGTAGATGCAGTTGGTTTAACTCAAATTGGGCCAAGTTGCTACTCCGATCAATATCTCTATAGTTATAAATAGGCATCAAAGCACGACTATCTTCTAATTTCATGTGTAACTCATGTTGAGACCTACCATGTAACATTATTGATCTGTCGAGATAGAACTGGTAGTAGCAATATGGAGAATAGTGGCAGCACCATGGTGTGTTGTACTTGTGATGGGTATTCCTAGGAGACTGCATCACCTGGCAGTATTTGGAGATGCTAGAGGATTGATGAGGGCATCAAGCATATTAGGAGAGTATGTAATCACCAACATCCTGTGAATGCTACAAGAAGAATTACAACAAGACGGTAGGCTAGTAGTCACTAAGTTCCATGGCCATAACCGTTTCTGGCTGATTTGGTTTGGGTTTATTGAAGTTGTTTAAACCTATAAGGTAAGTTATTCTGTTTAAATATGTAGAAAATTTTACCAAAAAAAAATATGTAGAAAATAAATACAAGATGGAATTTAAATCAATTATCTGTCTGTAAATATCACGAATAATCAAATGTGAGGCAAGTTGCCAAGAGCACAAAATCAGTGTTTTAATCTATTCTGATTGTCACATATATCCACAGGGTAACAAAAGAAGTGCTGGGTTTACGGATGAAGAGAGGAAATCATTTGCAACAAACTTCTTATCAAAGGGATTTGTAGATACCTTTAGAAGGCAGCATCCTGGTGTTATTGGATACACTTATTGGGGTTATCGGCATGGTGGGCGCAAGACTAACAGAGGTATTTTGTAGCATGCACCTAAAACTGATTTATTACATGTTTCATAGTTTGTATAGAATGATCTAGTAGTGTTAGGTGTGAACATTGATAAATAAAAAATGAAAATAAGATTCCTATTCAACTGCTTCACTTGATAACTATCTTTTACATGATTGTGTTTATACATTTATGAGCGCAAGCACATGCACATGTTGCTCATATGGTAGTTCTCCATTGACTTCTTCCCTTACACCCCAGCACATGTTCCTCAATTTGTTTGCTCCTGTGTGGGAGTCCTTTACATATGCTTTCCCTGGGTCTTCTGGGGATAATTGCAATCAATAGGATTATTCCCACTCCTACCCTATAGAAGATGCATGGGATTCCATTTGTCAACTTGTGTTCTAGGGGATAGATTTATGCTTTATAATAGTATTAGCTCCCCACCCCCTTTTACTGCCCCTTAGCTTTACCAAATCGTCAAATTGCAATTTGCAAGATGTTTAATGAGAATTGCTTCTGGGGAAAGCACATACATGACGTGATTGTGTATATCTCATTCAAGCTGTAGTAAATTAACAAATATCATACTTATCGCTCATCTGAACTTTGAAATATGAATATGCCTTTCATATAAACTTTCTTCTTTATTCTCTCAATGATTTGTTTCAAAATTTAAACAGGGTGGCGTCTTGACTATTTCCTTGTCTCGGAATCCATAGCTGACAAAGTTCATGATTCATACATTCTCCCTGATGTTACTGGTAGTGATCATTGTCCTATTGGCCTAATTATCAAGCTTTAGTTCTGCAATTGAAGCACTAAGTTTGAACTTCTGAGGAATGTTATTTGAAAATGTAATTTATGAGCAAGCCTATTTACTCCAAGCAGGGATTTGTGCTTTTTTGTCTGGCTTGCTTCATCTGAAAAAAATCTGCAATTCATGTACATACTAATCCATGATTTGGGCTAAACTATCAGAATTTTGTACTGGAATCAAATCTTGGTATGTTAATGCAAAGAACATACAGAAATTTAAACTTATGACAAAAATTGAGAATAAGCATTGGTCTAGGGAGGGTTAGATCTGGGGGGGTTTGTGACTCATAAAAAGGAAGATCATTGTCCAAAGAGTATTTCAAATTGATAGAATATAAGAGGCAGTAACATTTTTGTTCCTGCCCGGACTAGAGAGGTGGTCTTGAGAGAGCCTTTGAGAGATCCTTGGCAATGGCAGGGTAGGGTACATTTCCTTGTAAGAGGCAAAAGAAAATAAGGGTATAGGTAATGAAAATGAACATACATGAGTTGTTCTTTAGTGTACTTATATAGCTGAGATTTCTCAAGTAATGTTATTGAAGAAGTTGGCTCATAAGTTACTGAGTCATTGTTTGATATTTTAAAAATGGTACATATGGGGGATTGGTAACATATTTCCATGTTTTTTTTAGAAAGAGTAGATTACTAAATTACAACTTTTATTAATGCATTCTTATTTCTGAGAGGTATATCTTGCTAAAATATTTCAAATGTGTAAAATCTAATTCGTGCATGGATGAGCATGTGTTTGTCATTTTCCTTCTTTTAGCTTTAGGCCTTTGTTCAGTTTGATCTTAACATATCTACTTGCTTCCTCAATAAAAGTTGGCACGTATAAAATGGATTGCTTGCAAATATGATATGAGAAATGCTATATAGCTCGACACATGTACCTAAAGAACTGTCAAAACAAGCTGGTCAATCACGTAACACATACCTTCTAATTTGTGAGAATACAAGGATGGCAATGTCCAATGAATTAATGTTGTTTGGGGTGATTGTGGGTTTTTGGTTTTCAAAAGATTTTAATTGAATTTTTATGCCTCAAAATTAAAAATTAAAAAGCAATAAATTAAAAATCATTTACTGTGGTTTTTAAAACGTCCATTTTGAAAATCATAAAAAAATGGTTTTTAATTTTCATTTTAAAAATAAAAAAGTGAAAACTCGCAATCACCCAGAACGGATTTTATTGTTGTTGAGTTATCAATTCTTGTAACACAAATTCGAGCAATACAACTTTTTTTCAAATGATATATGAATCATGATTGATCAGTTTTTTTTATAGTAATTTATAACAAATTTGTGGTTAAGATTAACTATAAATTTACTATGGATTTGTTATTAAAATAGTGAGCTACCATAAACCACTTATTTCGTGGTTCAAATTATATGCCACCATAAAAGTTCTAATTTCTTCAAATGCAAGTGCACCCTTTTCTTTATAAGTGAAGCTAGGTTTAGCGTATTCAATACCAAAGAGCATATTCTTTCTTTAGGAGCTTCCAAGTAAAACAACGAAATTTGTGAAAAATCAATTGCCACGGGTTAGACTTGGACTAAAAAGTCAACAGCCAGAAGCAGAATTTCCTTGTTCATGCCAACGAAATCTTTTTTAATATTTAATATTAAAATAAAATGATACTTATATTGACAAATACTTTAAATTAAAAGTGATCTTTGTATAAATAAAATCACACACACATGTATGTAAAAAATGTAATGGAGTATATAGTTAATATTTCTCAAACTTTTATTATTAGAAAAGCATTATTAAAATTTAGATTTAATCATATTAAGATGTTGGAATCGAAAGATAATTGTTTTATAGAGTAAACAACCACTTTAGTCCCTGAAAGTGTGGTCAACTGTCAATTTAGTCCCTTAATTGAAAAAACTGTCAATTTAGTCTCTAAAAGTTTTAAACGTCGGTTAGATTAGTCCTTCTGTTTCACATTTTGTTAACTAACGCACAGTAACAAAAGGACTAATCTGACCGACGTTTAACACTTTCAGGAACTAAATTGACAGTTTTTTCAATTCAGAGACTAAATTGACAGTTGACCACACTTTCAGGGACTAAAGTTGTGGTTTACTTTTGTTTTATATCTTAATTTCTGTTGACCAAAAAAAATATCTTAAATTCTGAATTAGGTTAGCGGTTTTAAAATTTCAATCTAGTAGAGCATATTAAAAAACGGAGATTCAATTGTGCTACTTAAATATATTGATCTAAGCAACATGTGTTGTTATGAGTGGTATTAATTAAGTTCAAAAAATAGCTCACAGAATTTTCGTAAAGTTTTGAAGGATATTTCTCTTTTTGAAGCTATTGATTCTGAAAGTTTATTGAACTTAAGTTTATTATCCACTTTATTATTCAAATATTATTTTGTTATTTTATCAAATTTGTAATTCGAACATGCATATTATACATTATTATAAAACTGCTATATTTTGCATCATACAGTTTAAAATATTTAAATGCTGATTATATGATTATTAAAAAAAATAATGCTTACTACATTTAAAATGCCACGGTGGCCACTGTTGATGAATTGGCAACATCTGATTGGTTCTGTGACGACTAGGATTTTTTTCAGAAAAAAAAAAAAGAATCACCAGTTGCAAATTTTCCAATTAAGGTTTCTGCAACCTCTGTGGAACACAACAATAACAACAATGGCAGCACGAAAGAGATTGGTCTCTTCAACCGAACCTTCTTCCGATTCGAAGGAAAACACACAGCGCAAGCCCCAAGAACAAGCTGATCCTCCTATTGCTCCTCCCAAATGGGGTCTTCTTCTCAAGCTCTCTCTCTTTTCGATCCCTTACTTGTATCTCATCTTCTACCATTACACCATCGAACCAGAGCTCCGAAGATCCATCATCATCAATGCCGGAATGAGCCTCGCCGGGTTCTTCGTGACGCTCAGAATGATCCCCGTCGCCTCCAGATACGTTCTGAAGCGAAACCTCTTTGGATATGATATCAACAAGAAGGGTACCCCTCAAGGAAACGTCAAAGTGTGAGTCTTTCTATTCATGTTTACATTTCTTGTTCCTTATTTTTCATATATATGCAGTGGGTTTGCGTTAGATTTTGGCTTTAAGATCTGGGTCTTCTTTCTTTTTATTTGTCATTTTAATAATCATGGGTTAGCTGGGTTTTGATTTTCCTTGCTTTATTATCAAATTCAATGTATTTAGAATTGAGCATTTGGTTGGGTTGGTTCAATTTAGAATCAAAATTTCAATTTGATATATAATTATGTATTTACTTTTATCTATAATTGAGTATGCATCTATTTGTAGAATGTAGTAGCTACTTTACTTAAGAGATTTCTGTTCTAGAATGTGAGATATGTGGTACTAAGTTCGTTTTTTATCCTATACTTGTTGTTCATGGATTGTTCAACACACCCTTTATGGTTTTCCCCCCACTATGATGATGTTGACTAACCTGAAGTTCTCTCTTTTTGAACTGAGTTTTGATAATTTTGTTCTAAAACCTTTATGTTATTGCTACCTACCAAAATAATGTTTCCATTTGATAAATATATAAATATGGGTGTATAAATTGTATCGATACAGATTGTTTTCTTAGATTACGTTCTATGTTGTTGAATCGATTTTATGTAATTTATCCTTTGTATTTTTCCATCCTTTCCTTTTGTCATTGGAATTCTTGTATTTGACATAGTCACTTTAGATAGTGAGGATGAGGATGTCACAACAAGCAAATGGGTAGTTTTTGCTGATGGTTTAATTTAATAATCGATTAATATGCTTGAAACATGTGGCACATAGACATTAAAATGTGTGGGTGTAGAAAAGTTAAATTGGAGTAAAAGAAAGATTATTAATGTTCATTATTAGAAGTTATGGAATTGCAGTTAAAAAAGCTAAGTAGAGAACAAAACCTTAGATAGGATATATTTGGTACTACATACATTATGTATGTTTGTCATGGCCTAGGCATATAGGAACAATTTTATTCAGATAACATAAATTTTAGGTACTAAGTTGACTGTGCTACATTTTTCTGTGCAGGCCTGAATCATTGGGTATAGTTGTTGGTATTGTCTTCTTGGTTGTGGCAATCTTATTTCAGTATTTTAACTTCACAGCAGATTCAAATGTAAGTATATTGTAAGTTACAATTATGGTAATCTGACTATTCAGTTCAGTACATTTCTTGGGATTGAGATCAATAGAAGAATGGAGCATTTAATATATCGACAATTTTGATTTTGCAGTGGCTTGTTGAGTACAATGCAGCGTTAGCATGTGTCTGTTTCATGACATTGCTTGGATTTGTCGATGATGTCCTTGATGTCCCATGGAGAGTGTGAGTATATAAGTTTTCATGATTTGTTTCCAGGATTTGTGCATGTCAACTAATGTTAAAATAGTTTCTTGTATGATTTTATGTTGATGTGAAGAACAGAAAATTACTACTCCCTTCAATTGCTGCACTTCCTTTGTTAATGGCATATGCTGGACACACAACTATAGTTATACCAAAGCCACTTGTCCCACACGTTGGGATAGAGATTTTGGATCTTGGTAAGATCTCCATACCTTTATTTAAATGACACTTGAATCAATACTAATTACTGTGAAGATTCACTATTTTTACTATTTTTTAATGAGGCAGGATGGATGTACAAACTATATATGGGGCTATTGGCTGTTTTCTGCACAAATTCTATCAATATACATGCTGGATTAAATGGCCTTGAAGTTGGGCAGACAGTGGTCATCGCATCAGCTGTGAGTATCAAAGCTTGTAAAAGTAAACAGGATCTACTTTAGTCATAGAAAATGACACATACTTTGAGTTTGCAGATTCTGATACACAATATTATGCAAATTGGAGCATCAACAGATCCTGAATATAAGCAAGCACATGCATTCTCTGTTTACTTAGTTCAGCCCTTGCTAGCTACCTCTTTGGCTTTATTTTCTTACAACTGGTACTCAATAATTCATCTATATCATGTTATTTGAAACCTTATTTTCACATGACCAAGAATAGTTTACTAACAATGTGTTGTTCTTCTTGTTCTAGGTATCCTTCTGCAGTATTTGTTGGTGATACGTTTACATATTTTGCTGGGATGACAATGGCTGTGATTGGTATTTTAGGCCATTTTAGGTATATCCTTACCCATAAATATCAATTTGGCTATCCACTTTGTGTATGTTTTCAGTGCTTAGATATATATAGTCAATCTTTATATTGGGACTATAAATTTTGCACCTTTAGTCTTGCTCTCTGTTCTAAAGGATCAATCGTGGAGACAAATATATGGTCAATCTTCATTTTTATAATTTAAAACTTGGAAATAAATGTTTTCTATTTTATGGTCTCGCTTGAATCTTTCTGTTTCTCTAAGAGTGTACTTTGATGAATGATTTCGCAGCATTTTATAAGAAAGCCTACCCTTTCTTCACTCTGTATGACAAATAAGATACCTGAACTGTGAACAAATGGACCATGGGATTTTCATCTCAACCATAATGAACAAAATAAGGTTGAAGTAGCACTTGTAATATTGACCTTCCCTAACGTCTACTGCATATGATAGAAAAAAGGTAGTTTGAGGTGGGGATTTTCCATTCAAATGTGAAATGTGTATATGCATCCTCAAGGAATATTCCTTTCTGTCCTCAGTAAATAACTATTTCATCTTCCCCTGAGGACTCTACTCCTCCTTCCATAAAATATTTATAAGTGTGGTTCTTAAATAAAGTATAACAAAAGCAGAAAACTTTGAATTATCTAACTTTCTAAGCTTTATTTCAAACATATGCAATGTAAGAATTTAACAGATGACCTGATTGGCCTTCTGCTAGGATCTGGACAAGAGAAATAGTATATAATGCTAAATGTTGCACATTTGTGTGAAACGAGTCCACTCCAATTTATGAGCTTGCATTACTGTGATTATTGATTGCCTTGTAATATTTTTTTTGCTCTTCTAATTTTTGTTTCAGTGAAACACTCTTGATTTTCTTCCTACCTCAAGTTTTGAACTTTCTCCTGTCACTCCCCCAGGTTTGGCACTAACAGACTCTGTCCATTAACATTTAGCATTTATGATAAATTAAAACTCTTACATAGAATACATTTTCCTGCAGCTTTCTGGCTACATTCCATGTCCACGTCATCGTCTGCCAAGGTATGCTTTTCATAAATGTATCCTTGTGAATTGTGATGGTTTCAGGCATTTTGCATGTACTAGTTTGGTTGAAACCTCATGTATCATCTACTCATTCAGGTTTTTTTTTTTTGGTCGAATACTCATTCAGGTTTGACCCTCAAACTGGACTACTGACTGGAACAAATGATGGAACACTTGTTAATTTCTTCTTAAGAAATTTAGGCCGGAAGTCTGAAAAGACTCTCTGCATTTATCTTCTTGTTTTCCAGGTGATTCCCCCCTTTTCTTGTGTTTTCCCCCCCTTGTATAGCCTGCATTTCATTTACCTTGTTTTGGTTTATACTTTCGAAGTTGAACTTATATTCTGTCTTTCTTTGGACAGGCTATTGCATGCTGTTTCTGTTTCTTGCTGAGGTATTTCCTTGCTGGTTGGTACAAATGAAAGCACCAAGCTGATAAAAGTTAACATATGGATGAAAACTCCACGAGAGGCTTAATTTGTTGTATAATCAAATCATTTTTGTAGAAAAACCGTTTCTAGTGTAAGTGGATATAGGTTTTGGTGGCGAGGGGATTTCATTTTTGTTATTTCAATGTTGTGTACTAAATATCAACTCAACTCAGAATTACACCCAGGTGAATTTTCTCTGGAGACGTTGAAAAACTAACATTTTATGACGTCCATGCAAAAATAGAGTCAATAGAAGTTAAGTGCAATTATTGACCAAAAAAAAACAGTTAAGTGCAATTTAAATTTTCTCATTTTTGTTATGGATATCACCAACCGATGTAATTGAATAACAGAGGGGGTTACTGGATTGTTGTTTTATGTTTGTTTAAGCATGCTTGGTGTAATGTCTCTCTAGTAATCAATTAAACAATATGTTGGTAAATAAAAATAAAAACAAAACAAATAAAGAAGCAGAAATACAAGATGCAAGCAACATGGCACTTAGTTATAAGACCAATTTATTCTCATGCTACAATAAGGGAGAGAATAATGGAATCATTTCTGTTCTCAACTATTACATTACATTCAGTCAATCGCGTAATTAGTCGAGGAACTGATACAACAGCCAAATAACATCTTTCCAGTGTAACATGTAATCATTGAAAACTCCAAGCTACAGAATCAAGTTGCGCTGTTGTTACTAACAAAAATGATGAATCTAATTCCCACCGGTCCATGACCAAGATCCTTTCGCATATTGTAGCCATCAAAATAGCTTAGTCAACATCCATTGCTTGTTCACTAGTCATGTTGCTGGACCACAGCTTTATGGTGCGATCATGGGAGACAGTAACAATATACCCGCCATCTACAACCAATAACAAGACATGCGAAAATCAGAAAAGATAAGGAAAAAGTAATACTGACACAAACCAACAATGCTAATTATTAAGTAATGAACAGGTTAATGGCTTGTTGTTTTAAGTTTTTAAACTTCGTAATACTAAATGAAGACCTGGTATCTAATGTAGAAGGCACAACATATATGGACCTCTGGAACTGGAAGAGAATGAAGAACTTTAAAGCATGCAAATCAGGCCATAAAAGAAAATAGTTCCCAAGCAGAACAGCTGGCACAGTACATAAATTATACATGGTCTTGGAATTTGCATACTGTTCTAATTTCTTCCTTTGGTTATGATGATGTTTAAAAAAAACACCTTCTCTCAAGGCTTGCACCTCTACATTTCCAAACAAAACTTTAAGTTCAAGCTTATATGCCATGTGAGAAGGCTATTTTATGTACCACCTCATCTTTCAAGTTCAACATTTGACAAAATATAAAAAGCATAAAAGATGAAAAACCATTTCTCTTGCTTCATTTCTTTTCATTTTGTCAACACCACACAAATTAGTCCATGTCAAGACGGAAATGAATGCAGTGGAAAATCTAAGCACATAACAAAATTCTCCCCTAATAGACGACTACATCTCAAATCAAAGCTTATGCTAGGTTTGCATTTTTTAGCTTCATTGAGTTTTCCATGAATTTTAGATTTTACTAATCCACTAAGTTGGTTTAAATTGACAAATGCCCATTGCCTGTAGAAAAAAACTCATTGCCACACATCATTTGCTTTTTCAATTCAATACAACAAACTATTCAGATATATTCATTAGAGTTTGAAAATCCACTAGTTACTTTTTAATTCACGATTTAGGATATGAGGACAGTAAATAAGTGCAGGGAAACTGGCATGTGAATCATGCAATGGAATAATCCATAAACAAACAAAAAGGGTATTTAAATCAGAGCCATGGATGTATAATTCCTTTCTATGGTAGAAATCCTACCTCCAAGAACATCCAGAGAAGTAACTTTTGCTTCATGCCCAGATAGCGTCTTCACGGGCTTAAAGTCACGGGCTGACCAAACCTGGAGTTAACGCAGATAAAAATAAGTATCCTGAAATGAAAATAAACTACTAAAGAATCTTAAACTTCATTTTAACAATACATTGTTGTTTTAGGTAGAAATAGAATGTATACCTTAGCTGTCATGTCATAAGAGGCAGTAACCAAAAAGTAACCCTCTTGTGGCTCAAATTTAACTTGGGATATTAAATTAGAGTGAGCAGGTATGGTGTACAAGGATTTCTTCTTCCTCAAATCCCATATGCGACAAGTGTTGTCTTCACCGCCCGTGGCTAAATGATATCCATTAGGTGAAAAACTGATGCCAAGAATCTTAAAATGAAATACAATCATGGTCAGCCTTATGAAATGTTGAGTGTAAAAACAGATGGATATATAGAAAGAGAGATAGAGAGGAATGGGGGAGTCTTTAATGTCTCACCGGCTTGACATGACCTTCAAGTGCAAGAATACTTCTCCCAGTTCGGAGGTCCCAAACACGAGCCAGAGAATCCAGACCACAAGATGCAGCTAATGATCCATCATGGTGGAAAGCTAAGGAATATACACTTCTGCTGTGGCCTTCTTGGAGAAGCAACTCCTCTCCTGTTTCTATGTCCCATAATCTCCATGTCTTGTCAAAGCTAGCAGTGCCTAGGTACTTTCCTGATGGATGGAAGGCAATGCGTGCAAGACGGTCAAGATGACCCTCAAATGTCTTCAAAATTGACCCTTGATCACTCCAATACCTTGCAGTCCGATCAGCAGAGGCAGTTGCTAAATGATTATGCGTAGGAGAATAAACAACATCCGTAGCACGCTCCGTGTGCCCCTTAAAGGTCGAAGATTTTTTTATTTCAGGCATGCTCCACAACCTGGAAGCTCCAGTAAGAGAACTACAAAAGCAAAACAATACCAGTAGCAGATTAGACTATAATGGTTTCACAAGGCAAGGAAGAGGTGAAAGTAAGGCTGCTTAAGCTTCCAATTTACAACAACATCATACCAGGTAGCAAGCCATTTGCCATCCCGTGAGAACGAGCAACCAGTAAGTGGCCGATCATCTCCAATTTCACTGAACTCAAGACTCAAATTCCCAGCCTGCTTTAATGCCCAATCCATCTCTGCATCCATATCTTCATCTGGATCCTCTCTTCTTCTCTGGGCACGTTGAAGCCTTAATGCTGCCCTTGCTAAAGAATATTTAGCAATCTCAATTCTGGCATCCAGGAGAGACTTCGGCCCCTCAGTGTAAAATGGATACTGTATTTCTTCCTCAGCCTCATCTTTTGGAGCAGAAGCTGCAGCCTCTTCATCTTCAAGAGCTTTCATCAGCTTTTCCAGCTGACCTTCAGCATCCAGCTTTGCCATAATCATCCGCAACCTGTCACGTCTCTCCATCTCCCTCTCACCAAACAGTGTTATCGGCTCGCCAAGGTGGCGAAGACGCGCTCGCACGGCCATGTCATTTGTAGGAACAGCAAGCGCAGCAGCACGCCTCTTCATCATGAGTTCCTGCATCGCTTTTTCCTGTCTCTCCCTCACCAGTCTACTCTCTTCTGATATCTCATACTCCCCAGTGCCCTTGTTAATTCTGGTGTCTGTATCATCATGGTCTGAATCGGAATCACTTGATCCAACCTCACCATTTTGTGGCACGGGTGGCCTAACGACCGGTGGCCGAACCGGAAGCGGCGCCAGCGGGCGGGCAACAAGAGAGGGAGGAATTGAAGGAATTGGAGCAAGAGGAGGCACAACTGAGGGAGGGGTAATAACTGGTGGAATAACAGGTTGTATTGGCTGGGGCAAAGTGGCATGAACAGAAGAAACAGGATTTTGACCATCAGAAGCCGGTGTTGAGGATTCTGCAGTAGTAGTCAATGTGGTATCTTCCCTCTCTGTGTCCATGATTCCTAGCCAACTAAAAAGAAAAAGAAAAAATCAATAACTGAAAATTATAAACTGTAAAATCAAACTGCAGTATTTTCACCTAATCAACATCAGCATCACCTACCATAATTTTCTCAGCACCCAACACCAGTAACATATATGCATAACATAAAAGACATTAGCAAATTACATAGAAAAATTAAAAGTATTTGCCAATTTGCCCTATCTTGAAAGAAACACATTTACAAAAGTGTAAAAAAGCATCTACAAACAGAAAACCTTAAGTGCGTAGTATTTAGATGATGTGGTGTGCATGGATATGGATAAGAAAAAACTAGATTGTATCCAAATATATCCATTTTTTACATATCCATTCATAACCAAATCACAAAAAAACGGTTTTATTTTGTCATATCCAATCTCAAACCGGTTTTCGGTTATAAACTGGTTTTGGTTTTAAAACTGGTTTTTAAAATCAGTTCAAAATCCGGTTTTGAAACCGTTTTTTGGTTCCAAAAATGGTTTTTTAAGGTTCCAGAACCAGATTTAGGCCACAAAACCGGTTTTTTATGTCCAAAAACTGGTTTTTGAGGTTCCAAAACCGGATTTTAAGGATCAAAGTCGGATTTTTGTGTTTGAGAAAATATTACATGTAACTTGTAACAAGTTTCCTTTCCTTGTCAGGTGGAAGCAATAATGACAACAAAGAACTCAATAGTAAGAAAATATTAAAACCAATGTCAATTGCCAAGTATAATGCAATACTTGCAGCCTCAGATATCTATTTTCTTTTACAAAGCCAACAATTGCAAATTTAGAACTGAAATTTAAGAGGGAAATTGCTCCAGATGTACAAATGTTAACAAATAAAGGTTTATGTCAAAATGTTAACAAATAAAGGTTTATGTCAAAATGTTAACACAAGCATGCTTTGAACCTTACAGACACTTTATCCCTTAAAAAAATCCATCCACAGTTTTACATGTATGCCCACAAAGATTAGAATAGTTTCACAAGTAACATGAACAAGATTCAGAATCAATAGGTCTTTTGACCCCAACAATAGATTGCTTTGACTCTGAGACCATGTTTTTTTTTGCTCCAATCGCTGGTTCCCTTTGGATTAGTGAGGGCCTGAGTTTCATCATCTAAAAAACAATTTAGTATTTAGGCCTCTGACACAGTCCCTGGCTTCTAAAAACATTTAGAGAATTAAAGTAGAAACTAATCGTAACATATATGGAAGCAGAAATTAAAGCAGTCTAACATACCCTAGCAAATTGAAAAAATAAAATACTAAAACAATTCAACAAACTTCGTAAATCAAAGAAAAGAAAACTAGACATTTGTGTACACATTCAGCGCATGGCTACTGTCGGCTAGAGGACTAGATACAGCTTATTCAGCACATTCAGCACATGGATATAGCTTTATCCTTTTTGGAAAAAGAAAAGAAACTGTTACAGATTAATTAGAATAAGTGACCACCAAATGACAAAACAATGTCTTTCTGCACCAAAACTGGCCTTACCAAATATGATATGATCATGATATATATACATATACATAGTTTTATAAAATTATATAAAATAATTGATTTTCAACTATCTAAGCAAAGGACTAGATAGGACCTCAAGCTATGAACAATCAGGTGTATAGAATTTAGAATTTGAAAGAGAAACATTGTCCACGTAGCTCCATGCAAATTTGATTCCGTAAATTAATGAGAGCCTCATAGTTTTGGTGATCCTGTATTAATGGTTTCCAACCCTCCGCTCCATATATCACTTTTAAGTGTAGCAAGTTTAATTAAAGCAGAAATTAGAGCACCCCAACCTATACTTAACTTTCCTATATAAAGCAAACCAACTCACTTTCATTCTCTAACTCAGAGCAGAAATCATTGATGTTTGAAGGTAAGGACTAAGGGGTTAGCTAGGAAGCTTATTTAAAAAGAGTCACTACTATTTGGTTCCTGAAAGTATAACCTCTTGATGTCCTAATGATTCAGGAGTTGAAAGTGAAGAGGGAGAATTATGGGAATAAATTAATGCAGGAGCCATGGGAACATGGGTGGGAACCCAAACCTTTTTGACAAGCAAATCACTTTTTATGGAAAGCCTATTTTGATTTTCCTTTTTCCAATTTCTCTTTCTTCCATTTGCAACAAAACAGAAGGTCATAATGATTCATCTTAACAGATGAATTCAAACCAAAAACGTGCAAGAGGAAACCTAGGCCTTCACCTACACATGCAGGCACAGAAAATTTGTTTGGGAGCAAACACATAACTTCAATAATAATAATTACACACTCTACCAATCCAAGAATCTGTAAGTGGACTTTCATTGTCACCTGTAGCAGAGTAGAGACCTCAGTACCCAAAAAATAATCACCCTTTCTCAATGCCACTGAGCCAAAAACCCACTATAACTTTTTTCCTTTTCTTTTAATTCAGATGATAGAAATCACAATTGCATCAAAAGAATGGAATTTCAGGTTCTGTTCTCATTCTCTCTATATAAGATCTCCAGTCTCTATATTCAACATTCAACAACAAGATAAAGAACTAAACACACCACAGTACCACACCCTTTTCTCCCAAATCAGAATTCTCAATCTCTCTCAGAGAGCTTGTAACTTGTTCCAATGAGTACGTTAGGCCTTAGAGACCTAGTTCTCATAGCTCCAACACATAACAGGGAGAGTCACTACTGATTCTTTAGAAATAATAATATAATCCACTAAGCTCACTCGATGAACTATGTTACAGTACTTGTGAGTACCTAATCTCAGTTGGTTATTAAATGATGGAGGAAAATCTATTCAATTAAGTAAAGCCCCATATATACATTATGACCAGCAAATCAACATCCGAGGAATTTTACCTTTCCCTGGAATGAAAACACACCACTTCCTTGGCTGAAAATCCACACTTGGGTTGTACCTCTGCAGCAACTCAGCCTCAACTCTTCCTAAACCAACCATCACCGAAGTGTTAGTAGCAAGAACAGAAATGGGTCTAACAAAAATCATTCATAACCATATAAGGAAGACTTACAAATACAGAGCTAGAAGCTAGAAACTGAGAAGAAACGAGAATTGCAAACCAAAAGGATGAGCCAACCACTGAGCGAAAACTGGGAAGAAACCAAAATCGCAAACTAGAAGAATCGAGAAGGAACAAGCGATGAACTGATGACTAAGAAACTGGTTTAAGAGAAGAATCGCTAATCGCAAAATCGATCTATGATGAACGGTTGATTGAAATTGGTTTGGATGCAGAATCACGACCTCTCGATGATGATCGAAATGAAGAGCAATGAACTAGGGTTTCAAAATTAGGAAAAATTTCGGGATCGAATTTCATATTTTGATTAGTGGTATTAGGGAGAGAGATAGTCAGATAGTGTAGTCTATGTGGGTGAAATAACTGGATAAATGACTGGATCTACTATTTTGGACATGACATAACCGGTTAAAGAGAGAAGAGGGTCCGGTTAAACTTTTTTAAAAAAATCAGGATATTTTTAACTGGTTTTGGATATGTATATGGACGGGGCAACAAATCTGGTTATTTTGAACACCCCTACAGGGAAAAGGTAGGTTGCTGGGTGAAACTAGGAGAGTGTAGAAAGAAGTGAAGTTCGAAGGTGTAGTTGTAATGTGCTAACCTGAGGCGAAAGAAGACAGACTCGTTCAGCGGTGGGCAATGACTGATTAAAGATGGAATAAAAGAAAAGAAAATTCTGAGAATTGGCCAGGAAAGTGTCGCCGTATTAATCCCTCAAAGATCAAAGCAATATTATTAAACTCAGACACTCAGTCAGGTCACTGGGTTAATGGATCACTCACCGAACCAAGGAATCACTGGTTGAATCAGTCAAATCGGCATATATGAAAAAAAAGAAAGCTAAAAAATTCATAAGAAGATGGCATGCCCAAAAATTGCATGTGACATTCAAAGTACTACACATTTCATATTTTGGACTAGGCAATTCACTTGGATAAGCACAATGAGTGAGAAGTTAATACAAAATTGCAGAGAAAAAATGGCAGAGACAACTCATTACCAGGACATAAAAGTGACTAAAAACTACATGCAGGACATATCAGTTACTTGAATGGATAACTCGGTGATGTTTGTTTTTGGTGGACTCAATTCTGATCAATAGTCATCGCGGGCAATGATTTTGAAGTATAGACCTACTTTATTATTTGTTATATTGGTCTGTTGGATGAGACAAATCCTGTTGGGAGCTCCTTATGTATGTTTTACCAAATTTGTATTAGCTCATATCAGAAGGTAATACGGGTTTATACAATTAAATAACATAAATGTATTACATATATTGGTCCAATTCAGAAGCCTATGCATCAACCAAATGAACCAATCAATGAATCTGTGAACACACTAAGATTAGCAATGGCCTAAAACATTCATAACATTTTGTTTGGATGAGATATTTTAAGAGAGTAAGGTAATGTTTTGAAGAAATTAAAATACTCTGCACAAAAATGTCGTGTTTGGAAATCAAATCCTGTCACAGTGGGTACCTCAGAATTGGGAGGGGTTGGTGTCGCGACGTAGCGTTGCTGCCGTGCGACGAACGAACCAGGAAGCTTGCGGAAGAGACGACAGTGATTGAAGGGTAGCTCCGACGAGCGAACAGCCCGTCGCCGGTGACTGAGCTTTGCGGAAGAGACGGCGCGGAGGAGACTGAGTTTAGGGGTTTTGGACTTGAGTCTTGAGACTCTGAGCTTCGTTTCTTTGTTGTTCTGTCTGTTTGGATTTTGCAATTTTTTGTGAGCTACGACGTCGTTTTACACCGATTAAAAGAAGGTGAATAACTCGTTCAATTCAACAAAACTCTAGTGAGTCACCAATTCTATAATTTCTTAACGCTGCTACCACGCTCCGCAACTTTTTACTATTCATCCGTTTCGTTTTTTCTTTTTTATTACACGGGAACAAGCGAGTTCTTTTTTTTAAAAATTTTTCTCTCCAATAAAACTTTTTTAACTTAGTTTTTTTAATTTTTTTATTATTTAAGATGATAATTTTTCACACTTTTTCAAAACATTATTTGTCTCATTATTTTATTCATTAATAATTTAATCTATTATCTCTTTTATCTATTCAATTTATATTAAAATTATTTCTCACGTGTCATGTTTTCTCACTTACATTCTTTTAATTTTTTCATTATCATTTTAATAAAGATTTTTTTATGAATCACATGTATATACTCCACAAGACACCGTCCTCCTTCTACCGTTTTCTTTCTTTTTTTGTTTTCTTATCACACATTTGTTTTCTTTTTTATAATTCTTATATTAAAATATTTCCTCTTATTATTCGTTTCTTTTAATAAGTTTACTAACAATATTGTTGTTTTTATAAATGACGAGTATCCTTCGTGAGGGCAGTTGTACTCTTAACAACCGTTTTCTTTCCCCCCTTTTATCACACTTTAATTTTCTTTTTTCATTATTATATTAAAATAATTTATCTCATTATTTATTCATACTTTTTTGTTTCATTACATAATTTATCTCTCTATTTTATTCATTAATGTTTTCATTTATTTATTATCTCTGTTATCTATTCTATTTATTTATTTATTCTCTATCCTAAAATTGTTCTCTCAATACACGTGCCACGAATTCTCAGTTATAGTAAAATCATTTTTTTATGAAGGAAATGTATCTTCCATGAGAGGTAGTCATTTCCTGCCGTTTTCTTTTTTTTCTTTTTTATCATACATTCATTTTCTTTTTTTAATTTTATTATATAAAAATATTTTCTCTCATTATTCGTTCCTATAAAAATATTTTCTCTCATTATTCGTTCCTTTTTTATCATACATTCAAGTTTGTTGCTTATTTATTGTAAAAAAAAACCATTTATTTAATTAACAATAATTTTGTTATTATTAGAAAAAGTTGTATTTATGCATAACCTATATCTATATATCACCAATAAAATAACCTATATTTATACATTAATAAAAATTATTTATAAAACAGTTTTTGTCGTTATTCATTCCTGATTTTTCATTACATAAAAACATACATTAAGAAATATAATAAATATATTGATTTAAATTTAACGTCATTTTTCTAATATGTCATTTATCTATCTATTTTATTCACTGATGTTTTAAATTATTATTTATTTATTTGATTTATTTATTATATTTGCTCTATATTATAATTGTTTCCACAATACATGTTTCTAGTACTCAAACTTCCATTTTTTTAGTTACATTATTCTCACTTTAGTAAAGTGATTTTTTTTAATTGCAGGTATCCTCCACGGGAGGTAGTCTTACTCTTACCGTTTTCTTTTTTTCTTTTGATTTTTATCACACTTTCGTTTTCTTTTTTTATTATTATATTAAAACATTTTCTCCCATTATTCGTTTCTATTAATATGTTTCATTATAAAAGTATTTTTTTATGAACCGAGGGTATCCTCCACGGGAGGCAGTTGAGCTCCTACCGTTTTCTTTATTTTCTCACACATTAATTTTATTATTCTACTATTATTATATTAAAACAATTTTTGTCTTCATCCATTCCTGATTTTTCATTCCATAAAAAGCATACATTAAAAAATATAATAAATTTGTTGATTTATATTAAGTTTAATGTGATTTTTTTAATTTATCATTTATCTCTCTATTTTATTTATTAATGTTTTAACTTATCATCCCTCTTATTTATTCGATTTATTTATTCTATTTACTCTATATTAAAATTGTTCCCACAGCACACGGGGGCAGTATTGCTACTACCATTTTTCTTTCTCACACATTAGTTTTCTTTTTTATTATTATTATTATTATTATTATTATTATTATTATTATTATTATTATATTAGATCAACTTTTATCATAATCCATTTAAGTTTTTTTATTACGTAAAATCACAGATTAAGAAATATAATAACTCTGTTGATTTATTGATTTACATTAAAATTACTGTAATTTTTAAAAATATATTTTATCTCACTATTTGTTGGACTATGCAATGGTGCGTGGTTAATAGTTACTGAGCTTGTCGTCAATGTCATTGGAGCATTCACTGTTGACGCTAATGGGCAAGGGGACAAGGTATATATTCCTTGCATGAACCTGATTCCAACTGATAACATGTCTTCAATAAAATTTAAGCGACGCCAGTTCCCTATTTGTGTTTGCTTTGCAATGACCATTAATAAGAATCAGGGTCAAGCTTTGTCTCGTGTGGGTTTATATTTGCCACGACCTGTATTCAAACATGGTCAATTATATGTGGCAATATATAGGGTGAGAGTCAAAGGCGGTCTAAGGGTTCTTATTGTTAATGACAGTTTAGGTCGGGCATCCATGAATGATAACATTGTATATACAGAAGTCTTTGACAAGATATGGATCTTATGTAGTCCGCAGTAAATTCATGGAACCATGATAATTGTTAATTAATATAATAAAATATCAATATTTCAATTATTGTCATCAGATTAATTTATTTAGAACTCGTGCATAGCACATGGTTCACACTAGTTTCACTCAAAAACGATGGAGTAAGGTCTTTCTTTTTACCCCCCCTAATTTTAGAAAATTATAAAATTCTAAATTACCCTTCATTTAATTGATTTACGAACAATGTTATCCGGGAACTAATCCCGGATAACGGTGTCCGTAAGCATTTTTTCACAAAAAAATGGGCTTACGTTTCCGGAACAATTCTCGGACAATCCGTAAATATTGGCTTACGGATACAGTTGTCCGAGAATCAAGCTGTCAGGAAATGGTTCCGGACAACTGTGTTCGTAAGTTTTTTTTTAAATGACTTTCGGACATAGTTGTCCGGGTTTAATATATCTTTATACATACTTAAAATATTAGAGTATTAATTACATTATACATTTTCAGAAAAAACTATTATTTAAAATATAAACAAGTTCATAGAATTTACTGATTTTTTAGTAACTCATAGCGTTTAATCTTATAGGTTATTATTTTTATTTTTATTTTTATCATTAATATTTCAATAAAATCTTATTATATCCTTCTTAATTTTTAAAAAAGTCATCTAAACTCTTTTCAATCTTTTTTTTTTAAATTTAAGGTGAGGGAATAGTGTCTCATTCGAAGGGAAGGATTGCCTTCGGGCTCAAAAAGCACTTACAAAGGTACTTACATTTTACCTCACCCGAAGGAGATGAGTGGGGGTTCAAAACTGCGACTTGTCAGATACAAGACGGTGTCTTGCTCCACTCGACCAACCCCTTGGGGTTTAAACTCTTTTCAATCTAAACTCACTCTATGGAAAATATAAATAATTATTATATTAATTATTGTTACTTATATATTCTATTTATTATTCCATTTTATCATTAATTCAACATCTTAATAATGTTTGTAGCCGCCCCAATCCCAACTATTATTAAGTACATAAAACTTTATAGAATTCATATTATTTCAAATTGAACAATTGCTTCAATAGTGGTATATTGATTATTTAAATATATTACACATTCTTATATAGAGATAGAGTTGTTTCAAATTTATAACTGCTAACTATAATAATATAGATTATTATCATTACAATATAATAATTTTTTTGGCGGATATAATATAATAATTTTTTATATAAAAAATTAATATAATATATTAATATTGTTTCATATTCATAACCGCTTATAATATTATTATAATATAATAACACATGTATTGTGAAGAAATCAATCACCATGACTCATCTATAAAAAATACACTTAAAAATATAGTGTACCTTGAGATATTTAATGATCTTCCTCAATGTAAATACATTTGATCAAATTAATTAATAAATTCTTAATTTAATAATATTTCTATTTGTTATTAATTATTTTTTAATTCTATTTCAATAAGTATCATTAATTATATGCATTGTATCTTGTATCCTCTCTCACTTTCCTTCATAAGAGTTTAAATTTAAAAAAACAAAAATATGTTAAAAAAATAAATCAATAATATTTTAATATAAATAAAAAACTAAAAATACTATTATATATATATATCAACAATTAATTGCTTTTGACTCATTATCATAAACAATCATTATTTTTTTCTATATTTCAATTTGTAATAAATTACTTCAAAAAAATTTACATTTAATATATCCACACATTATATCATCATATTTAAAATAAAAACATATGTGTGTGTATTTAAGGTTTACTAATATAAATTATTTATGTTCATTAATTGTAAACAAATCCGTGAACGCATGAGCTATATTTCTAGTACATAAAGAAATTTCACTTTTTTACCAATAAATCTTGTACATTTACATTGTTTAATAACTTTTGTAGAATATATGCTTTAAATTTAATAAATTGGATATTATAAGTATGTAATCATATAATTATTATTTATTTATATTTTAATAAAATATTATACATTAAAAAATGTTGTACGATAAAATATTGGCTAATTCTTAAACTATATATAATTTTATAAACTCATGTAATAACAATTTTTACTTCAATAAGTATGGCTTCATTTGTTTAGTTTTCAAAAAAGTGATTTTAAGATGGTATAAATTTTTTTATAGATATTTTTGTAAAATGGAAGTTATATTTTTTTTTTTTTGTACTTGACCAGGGTATCCACCACCGACAGCAGAGAGTAATCCCCTCGCTGGTTTATAGGCACCTCGATGGGTGGGAAAACTGGCCCTGGATGAAGTTATATTTATTTGGTTACAATTAAAGAAACACTTTTTTTACAAGATAGTTATAATTTCTTTATTTAAAAAAAAGCAACTTAAAGTATGTTCTCAAATAATTTAAAATTCTACTATTTTTTAAATTATGCCTTTTTTAAAAGTTTAAACAAACATATACAATTTTTTAAAATAATTGTTTTTAAAATAGTTTTTATTAAAAAAGTTATAACAAATGAAATTTAGCGTGTCTTTGGTTTGACAATAAAACTAAAATTTCCTAACATAACTATTTCTAACATAACTCACGTTACAATACAACCTTAAAACAAACATGTTATAATCTAATAATCATTTTGTTGATAGGGATCGCTTGTCAGTGTCATTGGCTCATTGATACGTAGATTAGAAGCCCGGCTTTTCTTTCTTTTCAACATGTGTGCAAATGCCTTTTGCTACTTAGTAGTTCACTTCACCACATGATTTTTTGTGGGGCTCCTTTCTTTCATTTCCAACCTTCTAGAAATATCGGTTCTACAGAATAAATAATCAATTTCCTTAATTAAAGTATGATCACAATAATATGTCATGAGAATTTGGAGCATATAACATTGCCTCGCGTATCTTGAGTGGCATAACACACTGATACTGGAGCAATAGCAAGATGAAGATGTTATGAAATTTTAATCCCAAACAAAATATAAGAATAAACAGACAACCAGAAACAACAATGTAGCCAACCCAGACATAAATATGAAATTATGAACTGTTCATTATTCTTCCATTAATCACATGATACCCCTTTCATAAAATCACCTTTTATGGCCTACTCATTATTTTATGAAATTTGGTATATAGCTTGTAGATTTCAGTTCCTAATATGAACATACAGTATCCAGAGATGAAAAAAGAATTGAATAAATAAAAGGATCTGATATCATTAAGAAGACAGGAACCAAAGATTTAACTACACTTAAAAATGTCACTGAACCTTTTATCTATAGGCATAAACCTCTAAAATAATATATCCAGAAACACTTCTAATTCTAAACAGGAAACATGACTCTTCTAGCTCCACAGCACAGGCCATAAAGCTTCTCTGTAACATTATAAAATGAAACTGCTAAAGCAATATCTTAGTTCTTATAAGTATAAAATATAAAATATATATCATATTCATAGGTTCTCAAGACAACAAAACTCATAGCAGTCCTTGTAGTCTTGGATCCTCAGCTGCTGTTCTTCATCTACCATCCATTAAGCAAAATCCCCCATCTTCCTTCCTCCATCGTTTCTCCTTCCTCTGTTCATCTGATAATCATTGCTATGATGATATGCAGAAGCCTTATACCATGGCTTGTTTTCTTCCTTTCTGTTATCCCCATACCGTGTTCTCTGATTCCAACCAGCTCCTCCTCCCACTTGGTGGGTGTAACTATGGTAGTGCTCCCTCTGATTCCATCCCCAAGTATCATTGCTACCATTATTCCATTCATATTCCTTACCAGCATAATTTTGTTGCCAAGGACTCACACTGTAGTTTTCCTGCAGAGTAACTTGAGCACCAGGAACCAATTCAGTGTTTTTTGGTGTATTTGCTTCATCAACTCCCCATCCAATGCCAGAAAATTCTAACTGATTCCAAAGGAGAGGACCACCAAGGTTCATACTGTTATTTCCATGCGAGCTAACTTGAGCACCAGGAGCCAATTCAGTGTTTTTTGGTGTGTCTGCTTCATCATCTCCCCATCCAAAGCCAGAATATTCTGACTGATTCAAAATGAAAGGATCACCAAAGATCACGACCTTCTCATCTCTGGGGACTGCTACATCTCTTTCCAAGTCCAGAACAAGCTCAGGGTCAACAGTTGAATTCCAATCTATATCATCAATGTGCATGTTGGGATCAGGCAGAGGTATGTCACAAGGAAGGTCGTTCATTGTTTCCCAAAACCTCTTTTTTGCATTGTCAAATGCCTCTTTACCAGCAGAATCATCCCAATTCATCACTTTGTCATGTAGATTTATATACTTCTTGTTTTCTACTAGCTTTCGCCATGGAATTGAGCCAACCGAAGCACAAAACATCCTTTCCCATCTTGGCACAGCTGGCCTCCAAATACCTGTGAAAGAAAAAGAATAAGACTATCTGTTGATCAATTCAAGCTACGACCTTCAATCATAACAAGACAAGATAGCATGCTTTTAAATTGCAGATGGGGTTGTGATTGCATTGTTGATTATTGAAATTGCAGAAAATTATGGGCAAATGCAGCCAATACAGCTGCATTTGTGGTCACGGTATAATTGTGAAGACCTCCCAAACTGCAATATTGCAGCCACAATTGCAGTTATGAACTGCAATTAAAACCATGCAAAATGGTAATACTACTGAGTGTCTCACAGTATAAACAAATCCAAAACATAGTTAGCATAAAAGGATATCAAGTAACAATATAAAAAAATGTTAGAAAGGAAAATGCCTAAGAAAAATAAATGAACACAAACCATATCAACAAGTAAATCTACATGAGCAAATAATTGAACATGAAAGTAAAAATGTATGCATAATATACACTAAGAAAATATGAAGCAATAAGAGCTGTTCACCAATAAAACTGCTTCAGTGATTAAATTACCATCTTTAACAGGTATTTTCCACTCTACCTGTTCATGTTAGTCCATTTTCTCAAAGAATCGTTTCGTAATATAAAGCAGATGTTTTTAACATATAAGGCAAAAGAATGACAACTCACAAAAATTTTGGAAAGAAGTATAAGCAGTTCCCAATATCTAGAACAACAATTTTCTCTTGAAGTTTACTCAACTTAAACGTGTCACTACAAGATTCAGTTAATAACTAGTAATGAATAGCCGAAATCTAGACAGCATCTGTTCAAAACACAACACAATTACTTTTTTACAGAGCAGAATGTACAAAACATCAATCATTAAACAGATGGACAAGCAAAGCATGAATGTTTCAACCTATCAACCTTACCAACAAAAGAAATATACCACTTCAGCACCTCAAAGCCCTCCCATGATTATTAAAGCTCTTTCTTTCTTTTGTTTACAAGGAAAAGGAACCTAAGCCCTCCATCATAACCCCTCCTGCCTTTACCACTTAAACAACACCCTAATAGCTTGAACAATCAAGCCCTAAGCCACTTCCCACAATTGAGGAAGGATTTTTATTATGGCATCATCAAAGCAAACCTATATTATGAAAGGGAAAAAAATCCAATACATCTAGAAACTCATGGCTAAGATAAAATCCACAACTCATCTGACAAGTTAAAGCAACATTGAAACCAAACATAATGGCTCATTCAAATTCAAAACCCAACATTAAAACCCGAAAAAGAAAATACTCACTCTCTTAACCCAAACCCTAATAACCTCGAGGGGTTATTCGGATGGAGCGAGTGGAACAAGCCCACATCTAACAAGTCGCAGGTTTGAACCTCGCTTGTTTTTTTTTGGGGGTAAGATAAATGTAAGACCTTCGTAAGTGTTGTTTGAGCCGAAGGCTTTCCCTGCATTGAATCAAAGTACTATCCCCCACCCTTGAATTATGATTAGACAAAAAAACCCAAACCCCAATTGAACACATTGAAAGCAGAGTGATCATGATCATCAATTCTAGCCTACCACAAATGCAACTACTCTAGAAAATAAACAACCAAATAAATAAAAAGATAAAATTCATAACTCATATGTCAAGGTAAAGCAACATTGAAACCAAACATAATGGCTCATTCAAATTCAAAACCCAAAAAAGAAAAAGAAAAAGAAAAAAAAAACTCACTCTCTTAAACCCAAACCCTAATAACCCCAGGGGGTTGGTCGGATGGAGCGAGTGGAGAAAGCTCGCATCTAACAAGTGGCAGGTTTGAACCTTGCTCTTTTTTTTGGGGTAAAATAAATGTAAGTGCTCTTTGAACCGAAGGCTTTCCCTGCATTGAACCGAAGTACTACCCCCACCCTAGAATTATGATTAGACAAAAAAAAAACAAACACCAATTGAACACATTGAAAAGCAGAGTGATCATGATCATCAATTCTAGCCTACCACAAATGCAGCAACTCTAGAAAATAAACAACCAAATAAATAGATACAAGTAATCAGAGAAACCAAATTGATTGTACAGTGTACACTAACACTAACCCAGAGGTGGTTTCCTGTGATAGGATGATGATCTAGTCCAATGGTGATGACCTTCACCATGCTGCTTTCTCCAGCTACCCATGGACAGAGCCACAAAGCAAAAACCCTGAAGAGGGAATTGGAAAAGCTGAGGCTGAGATAGGAAGAGAGAAAGAGGGTTGTGAATTGTGATAGTGAACACACACAAGAGAGCAGAGTGACAAGAATGGTAGTATTAATAGAAGAGAAAAAGGAAAGGGTTGTATTTGGCAAATGGAGAAACTGACGCGGATTCAAGGAATTGGCACCAAGTGAAACAATAAGAAAAACACGAGAGCGGTGAGGAGTGGTGGGGTGGGGTTGGGGAGGAAATTAAGGAGGTTGAAGAAAATTGGTGAGCCACGACAATACATTGAGGAACGTTACTAGGTTGTTGTAATTGTAACGCTTGAAATGAGAGTGAGGCGGTAGCGCCATCATCATCACCATGCTGTGAGTAGTGTTATTCATGGCCCATGGTTTTTCGGTCGTTTCAGATTTTGATTTGATTTACATGTGTTCTTGTTGTAACTCTCGATTTTCTTGCTCCCTAACCCCTCATGTCATGTGTGATCATCAGGCACTGGGAAGAAGGAGGGAGAGATGCTGACGCGCTATGTGCCAACACCCCAACCATATTCTAGAAAACCGCACTGTGGAGATGACTTTGCAAAGAAAGCGTTTTCAGAAATGCAAAGGGTGAGTGAAAGACTCAATTTTTTGTTTTTTTTAAGATCACCATATCCAGACAAAAACACATTACCAACGTGAAATTTGCTGGCTCTCCCTAAAATCTTATCTAAAATAACTGAAACATATACCCTTTGAATTGAATCAAATTGGAGGTGAAAAAATGAAACATATCGCGGTAGAGCTAGGAGTCTTCATGCACGGGTCGGGACGGGTTTTGCGGTTTCTAACCCGCCCTAATTTTTTACTAGACCAATTTTATGAATTTGAACCCGTCTATAGACCGAAAAGACTTGATGATTTGTGGGTCTAAGTAGGACAGGATCGAGTTGACCCGATATATAAGCTAAATATAATTATGAAACGATCATATAACAATGTTAAAAAAAATAGTTTATACAATTAATTAATATATTACATACAATAGAATTCTTCTTAATGTATGTAATATTTTTTACTTTTTAAAGTTTGGGACATTAATAAAACAAGAATAACATTATATCATTATATAACTTTACGTATAGGATGTATTTTTAAAGGTAGATAGAGGAAACTTATACTCAAAAACCCTATCTAAAATGGAAAAAATAAGGTTAGGACTTTACATAATAGAAAATTATAAATAATAAATATTATATGTATATATAAAGGACGGATCGGGTAACCCGAAGGTTAAACCGAACTCGTCCTCAACCCGATGTCGGGTCAAAAAATGAGAACCGATTTGGTTATATTCGTTCTTGTAGGACAGGAACAGACACGACCCCAGTAGGACAGGTCAAAGGGACAGACCGAGTCTTGAACACTCCTAGATAGAGCTGGACTCACCATGATATGTGGATCTTCCGGTTTGAGTATGATTAACTTCTGTGGAGGATAGTTGTGATTTAATCAAAAAAAATATTGGTGGTGAAAGGCTCAATTGATGTATTAAGAGTAATGTTATGCAATTAAAAAACATTATTGGGTTTTTGAGAAAATTGAAATTAGAAGTTGAATAAAATAAATTATTGTAAATTACTGAACACCCTGATTGGTTTGATCGTGAAAATAGGTATTAGGAAGTAAAGAAATAGAGAAATGAGAAATAATAATAAGATGAAGATAATTTCTAAATTATTTTATATGAGAGAAGTGGGTATGAAAATATAATAGAAATAAAAGTGAGTAGTTATTTGGTCAAAGAGAAGAGTTAAGAGAGAAATTAAAATTTTTGGGTCACACTCAACTATCCTTTCTACTGAATTTTGAACAATTGATTATGAGTGTGGCATAATCGATTGTCCAATAACATGAATATAGACTAGATGCGAGAAACTTCAACTAGGAGACAATCACATGCACGATAATTAATGGTAGAATTGATTCTAGAAATGAATGGTTGAGATGAATAATGCACGTTTTACAAAGTACGTTAGACAGAAGTGATTTAAAATCAATTTTCAAAATCATAGTTTTTTTCCACTAAAATTTAGAACAAACTGGCTAATAATGGGTGCATTTCTCTCCTTTATTTTTTGTCCTCATTGTAGAGAAAAATCCATTGCTATTTTTTATTTCCACCCTATTTCAGTGATGTACCAAATTAAGGAAGTGTGATTACTTCTCTTCTATTCTGTCTCTCGTATCTTTATTTCTTCTTTATCTTTATGCTACCGAACCAAGTGGAAATATCATTTATTCTCTATGAGTGTGGACAAATATGTTAAATGATTTCATCAATAATTTAAGCAAGAGTTGTCCCGGTATATTTGATGAATCAAAGTGTGTTGCATGTGATAATTGTGCTTCTATTGTTAGATCTATAATGTCATTGAAGAATAGGAAGGGGGCTTAGAGAAGAGGGGGGAGACTAAATTGTGAATTGGTTAGCTATGAAGCAAAATAATAAAAATGGTTAATTATGTTTTCAGTCCGTAAAGTTTGACTCAAATTTGATTTTAGTCTCTAAACTTTAAAATCGTTGATTTTGGTCCCTCATGATCTGAAATCATGTAACTTTGGTCCCCATGTTCTAAAATCATGTAAATTTAGTCCCTCCTCTTAACACCATTAACTTTGACGCTGATGTGACAAACGAATTTTTGTGTCAGTTTGTCCATCCAGTTACAATGACCATGTCATGACAATTGAATTACACATCAATTCATCCAATAAGAGTTTATTTATGGTTTTATTAAATTTAACTTAACATTTTTCATGAACAGTGAAGGCCACAAAACTGACTGTATGAGTTGAGTTGTGATTCAATTGTCACATCATGGTCATTGAAAGACAAACTGACACATAAATTCATTTGTCACGCCAGCGTCAAAGTTAACGGTGTTAAGAGGGGGATTAAAGTTACATGATTTTAGAACATGAGGGTCCCAAACTAATAGTTTTAAAGTTTAAGTACCAATATCAAACGGATCAAACTTATGCGTGAACTAAAAACATATGAGAAAAAGGATTGTGCACTGACAGTGTAAAAAGTTTTACACAAACAGTTAATCACAACCCTTGATTTATGGTAAATTTGTTGACTTTACTAATTAATATTTTAAAAGTCATATAAATGAAGAATCATGATTAAACGTCAGTGTAAAACTCTTTTACACTGTCAGTGCATACTAATTAAACTCAAAACATATTTAACCCTAATAAAAAAAATTTCTAAATAAATCACATTAAATACATGATTATAGGCATATAATTGAATTAAAGGCCTACCCATTAATGTTAAATGTTCTATGACGGCTTGATTATGAATTCACAAACTATATTTCTCTATTATTGAGAGACAGTACTCTTGTCCTCAATTTAATGAGTGAGTATTTAGTTGCATCAAATAAATTGATAGGGTGATTTTATAACCCACTAAATAAAGTTAGGACCTTTCAACGTATAATTGATCCAAATCCAATCCATCATGGTCCAATCACATTGAAAGTCCAACAATATATGTGTTAAATATAAAGTGAAAATAATTAAATTAGTCATTTCCATAATTGATATATAATAATTTTATAATAATTGATTAATATCAATCCATCAAATTTAACAAGCTAATCATTTTTAATATTTAGAGATTAATGTTCATATCTTCCAAGAATATGATTATATGTTATTACAATCTTATATGAATTTGTAGAAGTTTCTTTCCATCATGGTGTTCTAAGTTTAGAATAGGCTATCCTCAAATATATGTTTGGGTAAAAGTAACAATTAACTTCCATTGGTCAAGCGCACATTTGAAACTCTCCCACGTAAAACAAATGGACCCTTAATAGAGACCCTTGAGTTTTTTTTAAAAGAAATTACATACCTATTTATATAACTAATAAAGTTTGTCTATATGGCCTTAACTATTATAATAAGCTTTCCCATAATATCCTAAAATATTCTTTAACGTGGTTTAATAATATTTATTTAATTGAAAAAATTATCAATTGAAATATTATTTGTATGATCAACTTTGTGTTAATATATTACATGTTAAATTTTAGATATATAATAATACTACCTCCTATCTCCATTATAAGAAATAAAATACTATAATTTTGTTCCAATTTTAAGAAATAGAGACTCAATTTTAGATGTATTAATTGCTCATTTTTTTACCCTTAATTTATCGTGACTTTATGTTAATGACACACTCACCAAGTGGATATATTTATTATTAAATATAAATATTTTTTAAATAAAATTTAAATTTATCACAAATATTTTTTCTCATTATTTAAACAATTTTAAAAATATATATAAGCACAAATAAATTGACCCTTAATTTATATATTAATTTTTTTTTCCAAGATCCGCTGGTGGACGGGACTATTGTCTCTTCATATAACCGAAAAAAAATGTTGTGATTGTTTAAATTTTTTATAAATCAATTTATTAATGACCAAAATTTACTTGTAATGTACACATTAAATTTCAAAGAGTTGATAACGTGATCTGTTATAGATACGCAATCATAAATTAATCTTAATTACGTCAATCATTTAGGACCAAATTATAAGAACATATTCTGTGAATCTTTTAATTCATGTCTTGTTTTTTTTTTTACCATATCAAGAAATTAAATTAGATTCGTCTTTTTTTAATTAGAAGGTTACATAAGGATAAGCTGTTCTTATTTCATGTCCAAAGGAAATTATAAACTTCTACGAACAAGAATTTATATTAAGATATTATATAGCCTACTTACTGAGAATCTTTAATTTGATTTGAATTCAAGACATAAAGTTTTTATAAACAGAATATTTACTAAGATTTTATTTGTTAAATTTAGTAGATAAGCAAGGTTGAAAGATTAATTTGAACTTGAAAGATGAAAGTTGGATGGTAATAAATTAACCAATTCAATTAAAAATATTTAGTAAAATTAGCTGATAATTATAAAGATAAAAGTACTGGAATGGAAAAGGGTAAATGAGATATTTTCTTTAAAAAAATTATTCATTAGTTAATAGATAATATTGATAATATCTTTTACTCTTAAGAATTAAGTCCATATATAACATTATGACTCTTTCTTTTAATTGATAATTATTTAATCATTTAATCTTTTTCCCTGCCTTATTAATCCTAATTAAAATTCATGTAATCTATTATTTAATAGTATAAACATTAAAATATACCAAAATTGCCAAAATACATATTAAAATATTAATAACCTACTATTTTGGTAATGAAATACTAATAACTTATTAAATAATATTTAAATGTTGATAACCTAATAACTTATTAAATAATATTTAATGTTGATAACCTATTAAATATTGACTAACGTTGCTTTCCATAATTTATTCATTTAATATTATTAGGTATATTAAGCATAAGATAAAATTGAAAACTCATTCCGATATTTTTCTTTAAATTAATCATTCGGTAATATATTTGTAGTTTTGCTTAAAATTTGTTTGATTCTGTAATTTTAATTGTTTAAAATAATGATGATAGTCTCTAAATCATATAAAATTAAATAAATTTATTTTTTAATTTTACTATAACTATAAAAGTTTTACATTTTCAAAATTAAAAAATATTCTTAGATAGTTTTAAACTGGGAAGACCACACTAAGTTTATAGTTAAAATATAGGGTTAAAGAAAAATTTAAATTAACAATTTACAACGTTATTCAGTAGAGAGTTAATTCTATGCATTAATTATATATTTTAGTCTCAGCAAAAATCACAAAGACCCACACTAATGGGCTCTAAGAAGACGTGTGAAACTAATAGTGGTGTGCTCCTCTCATCATTTTTTTTTGTTGGGTTTAAAGCAATCATGTCCTACAAATGCAATTTTGTTGAGTCGAGAATATGATCATGGTGGGGGTGGAAATTTTTTCTGTTCACGAGACTTAAACTCGAGACATTACTTAAAAGAAATTAAGTATATGTATGTATCACACTATCAGTACCACTTAAACCAATCTTGTTCTCATCATTTTAAGTGTTAAGTACGAAAATAAAAATATAATTGGGTGACCTGTGTATTGACATCGTGTGCATTTTTTTTATTCTATTTGGATCTAGTGCATCCATCTCGTTATGTATACGAGAAGTCTTTGGTCTTTCTAAAGTGCATTTTTTTATTTTATTTGAATCTAGTGTATCCATCTCGTTATGAGTTTCTTGTAATGTTAACTTATTTTTAAGTGTTTATTTAAATGAAATTTTAAAAATAATTATAGTTAATTTTTTTTACGAATAATTATTTTTTTTATATGAACCATAGGTATCCCCTATTACCAGGGACAATCCTATTCGGGGCTTAGTCACAGTTAAGGCGATCTTCACCCTTCCCGAAGAGTGTATTTGACGAATAATTATAGTTAATGTTATAACTAAAATTATTAAAAAATTATTTGAGAAAAAAGGATTGTGCACTGACAATGTAAAAAGTTTTACATGGACAGTTAATCACATCCCTTGATTTATGGTAAGTTTGTTGACTTTACTAATTAATGTTTTAAAAGTCATATAAATGAAGAATCATGATTAAACGTCAGTGTAAAACTCTTTTACACTGTCAGTGCATACTAATTAAACTCTTATTATTTTATGTATATGATATTTATAAAAAAAAATGAGTTTAATTAGTATGCACTGACAGTGTAAAAGAGTTTTACACTGACGTTTAATCTTGATTCTTCATTTATATGACCTATAAATATTAATTAATAAAGTCAACAAACTTAGCATAAATCAATGGTTGTGATTAACTGTCAGTGTAAAACTTTTACACTGTCAGTTTCTCACAAAAAATTAGTCTCACATTTAGTTAAAAATTATAAGAGTTAAAACCAAAATCATATCATCAATACATAATTTATTTTATTAAAAAACTAAAATTATTTGTTGTATTTTTTTTAAATCATGATTTACATTTTTATATTTTAAAAAAATATAAATCGTATATTAAAGATACAGTTTATATTTTTTGTTTTTTAAATATAAATCGTATTCTAAACATACCATTTATATTTTTTTTGCTTTTTTAAAAAATATAAATCGTATTCCAAAGATACGATTTATATTTTAATTTTATATATTTATTTTTAAAAAACATAAAATTCAGTTTTTTTATAATTAAAAATTATAAAATAAGTAAATCGTATGTTTGAGATACGATTTTTTATATTTTATAATAAAAATATAAGTCGTATATGAAATATACGATTTTAAAGTTGAAATATATTATTTTAATAAATCGTATTTAGGGTGTATGATTTTTAATTTTAAAATCATACTCCACAACTACGATTATACTAAATTGATAAATTTTTTAAAATCTATATTAAAGTCGTAAATTCGAAAGGGAATTACACCACTTTGATAAAAAAAGACTCATTTATTCTCACTTTTATATCCTAATTCTACAGAGAAAAACTTATGCAATTAATGATTGATATGTACGATTTTTTCTTGCTGGTATATACTATATACTATGAATTTTGTGTGTAAACTTCTCTAAATTTTACAATTTTCTTACGCATTTTTCAGACAGATGTTACTGCTATTTTGATAAAAACTAGTCTAATACCCGTGCAACACGGGACATAATATATGAATTAATAAAATAATATTAATGAATAAATTTAATATTAAAATATAAAAAAGTAAACAATTGTTGAATATAAAGTTGAACATAATATAAAATTAGCTCCATCATGATGTGGATGTTCCCGACTTGAACAAGATTGTCTCCCGTAAAGGATACATATGGTTAAACAAAAAAACGGAATATAGAAATAAAGTTAAATATAAGACAAATTATATATATATAAGTCTTTTATTTATTATAATTGTAAATAGAATGACAATTACTTAAAATTTAAAAACAATATTTTTATTTGATGAAATTAATGAAAACCATAAAATTAATATTTTTTCTCGGACATTGTTTTTAATATAACTCTTCTTTTAAAAACATACGTGTTCATTTGAGTGATTATAAGTCATACACCATTTTGCACAATCTAAAAGACAAATTTATATTTCTCAATAATATAATAGAAATATTGCTTTAATTTTAATGTAATGGCTTGGAATTTTTGAATAACTTATTGCACTGAGAATTTTAAAAGTATAAACATCGACAAACCTATCAAATTATTTATCTGTAACACATGGACTGTTTAAAATATTTAAAAAGATGTTACATTTCTAAAAAAAAAATGGCGACAATTAATTAAATAACTAAATATCCATTAATATCATATTTTTAGAAGACTTGTATATTTATATATAACATTTTAGATATTGAAAAATAACTAACTTCTTATGAACGTTAATAAGCATAGTATATATCTATTTTTTAACTTCTCCTCCCATTCCCAATCACCCCTTCCATGAACTCTCCTCAATTTTTTTTAAGTTTTATTCCCTTTAATATCTTGTTTTCTATCCCGATTGCACTTCTCATATTTAACTAAAAACACTTTACATCAAAGAGTGCTTAATTTTAATTCCGTATTATTTATTTTTATTATTGTCCCCACTTTTTGATTTATGCATTTCATCACAATTAATTTAAACTACTTTTAATTTTTTTTCAAGTATTAATATTTGTAATTTCTCAAATAAATTAAATTGTTTAATTAAGTAAAACAAAGATTAGTAAAAGTTATAGGCTTTTGAGGTAAATTCTTATAAACGTTAATAAACATAGTATATATATATATATATATATCTTTTAATTTCTCCTCCCATTTCCAATCACCCTATCATGAAATCTTATTTCAATTTTTCTTAAGTCTTATTCCCTCTAATATCTTGTTTTCTATCCCGACTAAACTTCCCATATTTAACTAAAAACATATTACATCAAAGAGTGCTTAATTTAATAATTTCGTATTATATATTTTTATTATTGCCCCCACTTTTTGATTTATGCATTTTATCGCAATTAATTTAAGAGGCTTTTAATTATTTTTCAGGTATTAATATTTGTAATTTCTCAAGTAAATTAAATTATTTTATTAAGCAAAACAAAAATCAGTAAGAGTTATAGGCTTTTAAGGTAAATTGTTATGAACGATAATAAGCATAGAACCTATCTTTTTACTTCTCCTCCCATTTTCAATCATCCCCTCCATCAACTCTTCTATCATGGAACTCTTATTTCAATTTTTCTTAAGTCTTATTCCCTCTAATATCCTCTTTTCTATCCCGACACTACTTTTCATATTTAACTAAAAGTATTTTATATCAAAGAGATACACATGAGACTAATAATTTTCATTTTCATTTGTTAAATTGTGCATAATTTAATAATTTCGTATTATTTATTTTTATTATTGCCCCATGTTTTGATTTATGCATTTTATTACAATTAATTTAAGCCACTTTTAATTATTTTTCGGGAATTAATATTTGTAATTTCTCAAATAAATTAAATTATTTAATTAAGTAAAAAAATATTAGTAAAAGTTATAGGCTTTTGAGGTAAATTCTTATAAACGTTTATAAGCATAGAACCTATCTTTTAATTTCTCCTCTCATTTCCAATCATTTACTGCATCAACTCTCATATTATGAAACTTTTATTTCAATTTTTTTAAGTCTTATTCCCTCTAATATCCTCTTTTCCATCTCCCATGTTTAATTAAAAGTATTTTACAGTAAAGAGATTCATATGTGACTAACATTCTTCATTTTCATTTGTTAAAAAATGCTTGATTTAATAATTTCATATTATTTAATTTATTTTTATTGTTGCCCCTCTTTTTTATTTATGCATTTTATTGCAATTAACTTAAGCCACTTTTAATTATTTTCATGTGTTAATATTTGTAATTTCTCAAATAAATTAAACTATTTAATTAAGTAAAATAAAGATTAGCAAAAGTTATAGGCTTTTGAGGTAAAGTCTTATGAACGTTAATAAGCATAGAACCTATCTTTTAACTTCTCCAATTTCCAATCATTCCCTCCATTAACTCTCATAACATAGAACTTTTATTTCAATTTTTCTTAAGTCTTATTCTATCTAATATCCTCTTTTCTATCCCGACGTCACTTCCCATGTTTAATTAAAAGTAGTTTACATCAAAGAGATTCATATGTGACTAAAACGTTCTTCATTTTCATTTGTTAAAAAGTACTTGATTTAATAATTCCATATTATTTATGTTTATTATTGCCCCCACTTTTTGATTTATGCATTAATTTATCACAGTTAATTTAAGCCACTTTTAATTATTTTTCAGGTATTAATATTTGTATAGTTTCTCAAATAAATTAAATTATTTAATTAAGTAAAACAAAGGTTAGTAAAAGTTATAGGTTTTTGAGGTAAATTCTTATGAACGTTAATAAGCATAAAACCTATCTTTTAACTTCTCCCATTTTCAATAAGCCCCTCCATCAACTCTCCTATCATGAAACTCTTATTTCAATTTTTTTCAATATCCTCTTTTCTATCCCGACGTCACTTCCCATATTTAACCAAAAGTATTTTACACCAAAGAGATTCATATGTGATTAACATTTTTCATTTTCATTTGTTAAAAAGTGCTTAATATTATATTTATTTTTATCATTGCCCCTACTTATTGATTTATGCATTTATCTCAATTAATTTAAGTCACTTTTAATCATTTTTCAGATATTAGTATTTGTAATTTATCAAATAAATTAAATTATTTAATTAAGTAAAACAAAGAGTAGTAAAAGTTATAGGCTTTGAGAGGTAAATTAGAGGATATATCTTTATTATTATTATGATTATTTTTATATGTTAGTAATAGTGTTTTTTCCACTAACATAATTAATGATATTAATAATGCTAACAATTTAATATATAAAAAGTGATTTACTATTTTTAGAAGTTTTATTGAAAGGAATTTACCATTTTATCCTCCTTTTAGATATCAAAGGATCATTTCACTACCTTACTTTTATATATATAAAGATAAAGATATATTACTTATATTCCTAATTAAATGTCCATTTACAATATGGAAGTTAAACTGTAGTGAGCAAATCAAATTTATGGCTTGGCTAGCTGCTAATGATAGAATTCCAACTAAAGCATTACTTCATCACGGAAACATTACTAATTCCCCATTATGCATGGTATGCCATCAAGAAGAAGAAACAATTTTTCACTGCTTCAGATCATGTCCTATAGCTGCCAAACTTTGGAATCACTTAGGCTTTAACTCTCATGTGGAGTTTCAATCTTTAACTAATATATATGATTGGTTGTTCTGGTCACACAAGAAATATGGAAGCAAATTTATGGCTGGAATATGGGAGCTATGGAGAGCAAGAAATAGATTTATATTTGAAGGAGTATCTTTTGCACATAACCAAATTGTTTGGAAGGTTGAAAGTCTGGCCAAAACATTTAATACAGTCTTCATTCCTGAAAAGAATCAGACAAGGGAACATACAACTTGGATCAAATGGATACCTCCTCCTTCTGAATTTGTGGTAATCAATTTGGATGGTAGTTATTTTGCTGACATTGGAAAGGCTGGATTTGGTGGCCTAATCCGTGACAGTAAGGGTAAATGGATAAAAGGCTTTTTTTGGAAGTCTTGCTACAGAGAGTGTTCTGCATGCATAATTGAAAGCAATCTTGGAGGGGTTGCAATTGGTCTGGAATATGAAGGATTTAGGAAAGTCATGTGTCGGTCTGATTCATTGCTTGCTTTATCTCTGATTAAGGAATCTCAACCAAGATTTCATCCTTTTTGTTGGTATCTTGCACAATATTAAGTGCTTAATTGAGAGGGCATGGATGCTAGAAATTAATCATATTCATAGAGAGGGAAATAGATGTGCTGATGCTCTAGCAAAGAAGGGGGCTCTAACTGCCTCCTGCTCATTAGTTGTAGAAAACTCAGGAGATGTAATTCAGGAGTTATTGTCAGTAGATGCTAGAGGGGACCTTCTTCCTAGGGTAGAATAGGTTAGTTCTTTCTTGTATTTTCTTCTTGTTTTTTAATTCCATAATTTTTACCAAAAAAAAATCCAATGTACTATTAATTACATTTTTCTCCATTCTACCTTTATATTAATAAATGACCTACTATTAAAAATTTATGAGACATAATAGTATTAAGAGAGATAAATGATAAAATAGAAAATACAGATACACAAGAATAAATATAAGTAAATGTTTACTCTAAAATTGCATACCCATGAATGTATAGTTGATCTAAAATTTGGTGTGTATAATCATCATATTAATATCAAATTAATCAACGGTTAGCTTTGTTAAATTCACATTCTATAAGAAGTTATTAAGGGATGGGACTTTAAATGAACTGAGCTATTCATGAACTATTTGAGCTCGACTCGTTAATGCTCGATCAAGCTCGTTCGTTTAATTAAACAAACAAGTTCAAGCTTGAATTGGACTCGATTATTTAAATGAACCAAGCCCAAGCTTTATAAACTTGACATTAAAAGCTCGTGAATAACTAGCTTATTATATATATAATAATTAAATAATATAAATAATTAAACTGGAGTAAAATTATTTTAAAAGAAAAAGAAAACATGCCATTATAAGTTTATTTTTAAAATAAATAATAAAATAATAAAGTAAAATAATTACTCTATACATACATATGTACATATTTATATATATATATGAAAATAAGTATTGAAATATTTTGTATATTAGTCAATAAGTTATGTATTGAATTTCAAAAAAATATAATATTTTAGAATTTTTAACTATATATATATATATCATATATTAAGAATGTATTTTTATTTTTATATTATCATTTAATAGTAAAATATTTATTAAATACTAAATTCATAAATTAAAAAAGATTTAAAGAAAATTTTCATAAAAGCAAAAACAATGAAGTTATAAATGAGCTAAATAAGTCAAACTCAAGTTTTGTTTTTCTTTAACAAGCCAAACCCAAGCTTTAAATTTGGCTCGTTTAAATAAATGAGCCAGGCTTGAGCCATACATTTTTTTCACAAGCCAAGCTTGAACTTCAGATACTCGGCTTGGTTCGGCTCTGCTCGGCTCATTTACAACCCTATTAAGGGAGTAACTTTGTTGAAGTTACTCCTAGAGTAAGTTGATCCACACCCTTTATTTATTTATTAAACTTTTTCCCTATCTTATTAATCCTAATTAATATTCATATAATCTATTTTTAATATATAAACATTCAAATATACCAAAATTGCCAAAATAAATATTAAGAACTCATTTTTTGGTAAGGAAATATTAATAACCTATAAATATAGACTAAAGCTATGCTAGCTTTACAAATGTTTTTCCCCTCTTCTAAATGTTAATATAAATTAATTTCTTTCATTCAATAATTCTACATATTGTAATTGTAATATTCTATTATCATTTTTCCAAAATCATTATTATCACAGTTCTAAATAAATACTTCTTTTCTTATATAAGGTAAAAAAATCTCAATAAAAATTAATTAAATAGATTTACTTTATTATTGATGAAAAAAGAAATATTAAATAAAATTGATTATATTTAACATAACTAGCATGAGATTGTTTCAGCTAATTAACTGGTGGTCTTGGATTCGAACTTTGTTATTATGACTTAAGCACATGAGGTGGAGCTACCCAAAAGACTTGTCCATTACATGGGAGATAAAGATGACAATATATAGGTACTCACTAGGTAGGGTACTATACTACCTATCCCCAAATACGCATTTTGAAAAAGAAAAAAAAACATATCCATATTTATGCGGGTAATAACTTTAATACTTGTCTCCTTACATGTCGGGTACCTATATATACATTGCATTCATTATCCGCACTTTACTTAAGTGTAAAATCAATAAATCAACAAAAATGAATATTAATTAAAAATATAATTTAATTGAAAAATTATTCTAGAATCATCCAAACACAATCATAAAACATAAGGAACACAATCATTTAACTAAATCAAAATATAAGATAATAAGGTTATACAGTACAACACATATAGTGTAATATTTAAATATTAATTAAATCTTGATATATATATATATATATATGAGGTATTTCAATTAAATACAAAAGATAGAAGAATTTCCATTTAAAAATCTAGCAAATGATCTAAAGAAAGTTTAAAGTGATGAATAAACTTGAATTTAGTTAGAGCATCTCCAACGCAGGTTGCTTAAGGAACTCTTAAAAGCAAGAATTTTAGGAAGAAGTTTCTTCACCGTTGGAGTAGCATGACGTGGATTGCTTAAATATTTTTGGAAGAACATGAATGCTTCCACAAGCATCCATAATTTACGGGTCTTACAAATAAACTGGGATTATTAAATTTGATACTAACTGAATTAGGCGGATGAAAGGAAGACTGTTGAATTTGGATAAAAGGAAAATTGCAGAAGAAAATTTTCAGAATAAAATTAACATCCAAATAAATTACAGAAAAATAACAAAAAAAATATAATAGAAAAAATAAAACAGATTTGATTAACAAAAATACAGATACACAAAAGTAAAATACAAAAAAAATTTAAAAATACAGAAAAAAATGAAAAAAAAATAACAGAGATGTTGATGAGGCAAATAGGTCTCCTAGACAACATATGCACCACCATGTAATCTGAGAAAAAATTGGGAGAAATCAACAGAAATAAACACAGTAAAAAATGAACAAAATAGGGGGAGACTTGAAGACTCACCGTTAAGAGTTGGTGGTGGTCGCGATCTTCTTTTGCCTGTGATCTTCACTGTGAGCAGAGGCTTGGAGAAACGAGATCTGTGGATAAGGAAGGAGATTCAGACAGAAGCTTCGGTGAGGGGCTGCGGTCTTCATGTAGAACTCACATGGAGCGAAATCGTGAAGAGGGACATAACCGATTATTCAACGACTACTTCTTTGAAAATCCGGTCTACATAGATGCACAATTTAAAAGAAGGTTCCGAATGCAAAAGCATGTATTCATTCGCATTGTGGAAGCGCTTGGCAATAACAATGACTATTTTCAAATGAAGGTTGATGCAACTAGTAGAATGAGTCTTTCACCACTTCAAAAATGCACTGTTGTTATTCGAATATTGGCATACAGATCTCCTGCTGATAGTGTTGACGAGTATGTACGGATTGGGGAATTCACTGTAGTGGAATGTTTAGAGAGGTTTGTTAGGGGTGTCAACGACATTTTTGGGCCTGAATACTTGAGGAAGCCAAACAACAATGATATTTAGTGTCTACTTCAGTTAGGAGAGGCTCGTGGTTTTCACGTATGTTAGGAAGCATCGATTGTATGCATTGGGAATGGAAAAATTGTCCAGTAGAATGGCAAGGGCAATTTCATCGAGGTGATCATGGTAAGCCTACCATCATACTCGAAACAGTGGCATCACAAGACTTGTGGATTTAGCATGCATTTTTTGGGACTATAGGTTCAAACAACGACATTAACGTCTTGAACCAGTATGATGTCTTTAATGAGGTATTGGAAAGGAGGGCTCATGAAGTTCAATTTACGGTCAATAGAACCCAATATAACATGGGCTACTATTTAGCCGATGGTATTAATCCAGAATGGGCTACATTTGTGAAAACCATCCCAATGCCACAAGGAGAAAAGAGAAAGTTATTTTCCCACCATCAAGAGGCAGTAAGAAAGGATGTGGAACGAGCGTTTGGGGTGCTACAATCTCGATTTGCAATTATACGTAGCCTTGGACGTGCTTGACATATGGATACACTTAAATCTATAATATATGCATGCATCATATTACATAATATGATTGTCGAAGATGAATGACATATATATGCTAATTTTGATTTTACTGTTGATTATTCGGGCAACGACATGTCAAGTACTGAAATATCCAGTGGTCCTCATCCCGACTATCAAACATACTTATAAAGAAGAGTTGATGTACGACAAAGGCAAACTCATCGCCAACTTCAAGTAGATTTGGTCGAGCATATTTGGGAACGTTTTGGACATCACATGATGAAGATTGAATGATGTGTAATTTATAGATTGTTAAGTATTATGTTATGTATTTTGTGCGAATTTTATCTTTAATATTGGTGTTACCATTACATTTAAATTTATCTACATTAAGTATTTTTTTATATTTAAATACAATAGTATTTAAATAGTTACCTTTAATTTTTATTTAGAAAAATAATTTCTGTTTAATTACGTTTAAATTTTTTTTAGAAAATTAATCTATAATTATTTACGTTTAGATTTTATTTAGAAAAATTAAATAATATTTTAAGTTGAACTAGAGTATTAAAATAATAGAGGTGGGGTGACTTGTGGGGTCCATTCTGGAGTTCTTGTAGAGTCGCTTAAAAAAAGTAAAAAGAGATGATGCGTATAAGTAAAACCCACAGTAATAATATTAAATGGGTGCTTCTAGGGTATGACACCGCATGAGTGACATACCGGTATGACACCTCTTTTTACTAGTAACTCAATTATTTAGAATAAAATAATCAACCAATCAGGACTGTTAATTCAAAAATGAAAGTGATCCAACGACTTTTAATAGGCGTCATACCGGTATGTCACCCATGCGGTAACATACCCTAGACGCAGCCATATTAAATAATGTTTTAAGCAACTCTTAACTCCACCATTGGAAATGATCTTAAAACTTGTTAAAGGGTGTAATTCGTGAAAAAAGTGTTGAAAGAGGCAAGTGTATGCTCTTCAACTTCCATTATAGTTTTGACTATGTGGTTATGAGCCAAAGTATGTGTTTGGTTTGATGTTAAACCTGGTCAAACTCAAATTTGGATTCCTCAATGTAATTATTTATAACGCTAGAAATGTGAGTTTACCATGTTTTAACACTAAACCAAACATGTTCTAAATTGAACTGATCCGTTGGATCGGTCCATCATCTAATATTCTAATTTACACGTTTGAAGATGTAACTACCCTCTATGGGGAATTTTAGGACGGACCCTTGTATTTTGGGTCTACGGTAGACCTTTATTATAAATAGTATAAATTTAATAATATATTTTATTAATTTAAATTTATTTTTTATAGTAATAAAGTGCATGAGTCTACAGTAGACCCAAATTTATAGGGTTTTCCCTAAAATTACCCACCATCTATAAACTGATCAACTCATTACCCATGTGAACCTAACTAGTTTCATGTTAGATTGGCATTGGGATGGACCACTGCAAGGTCTTGTAAGAGAGAAAAAAGAGAGTTTATGTGTGGGACCCACAACACTGGTGGGACCCACACATAAACTCTCTCTTTCTCTCTCTTACAGGATGCTGCATGGGATCACCGTATGTTACTACCGTCCTGACGCACATTTCTATTACTTGTTTGGCTTAATTATATTTTTTCACTTTTATAGTATACTTTTAATTTACAAACGTGTATAGTTTTATTTATTTATTTTTCAATTAACTCCTCAATGTGATTCTTATATATGTATTTCATCCCGTTGCTAATAAATTGAGCAATGGGATGAGATTTTGAATAAAAAGTTTGGAGAAACTAAAATAAAAAATTTAATATATATATATATATATATATAATTTTCTTAATTATATAAATGTGTATTAAAATATTTTTTTTTTTTGAAAAATTTTGGGTGTCAACGCACCTGCTGTCCCTATGAAAAGCAATCTTTGACATTATCTATTTAAATCACATTATAGTCGGATTAGCTTTTTTAGTGGAGGTTTTTCAAACACAGAAAACTCTAATTAATTTGAAATCATATTTAAAACGAATCAAATGTAAAATCAACTAAGGTCATGAACACAGTGCTCCTCCATGAACCTCCACGTACGTATGAGACTACTATGGTGTTAAAGTGATATGATGATATATAGAGTGTGTTTGGCAAGGCCAATAAACTAGCTACTAGCTTATTTGACTACTTATAGGCTAGTTTGACCAACACAAAAGTGTTTGGTAAGGTACATCAAAGTAGCTTATTTTAGGAGCTTCTAACTTATAAGCTACAAGCTACTTCACCTAGCTTGTAGCTTATTTAATTTTCTCTCATCACCACCCCTTATATTTTAATACATTTCCTTATTATTCTTAATTTCTTTTTACCTATTATTATATATTTTCAATTTTAATGACAAAAACCTTCCAATTTCTTTTTACCTATTATTACATATATAATAAGTAATTTAAAAAATTATGAATTAATTAAATTATTATTTTCTTTTCACTATTTGATGAAATTATTTTTATATTATACTATTTATTTTATTAATTTTATTATTTATTTTAATTTTTAATAAAAAAATTAATTACTAAAAAGTTTAATGAGAATTTAATTATTTTTTAAAAAATATAAAATTATAATTGCATAATAATATATATTTTTTCTAAAAAAACACAAATAGAATTTATATAATAAAATTTATGTAGTTATGCCCTTTTATGTCATTTTACATTTACTAACTAGCTTATCAGCTAGTTTTACCAAACACTTCTAATTAAATAAGCTATAGCTTATCAGCTTGGAGCTTATAAGCTAGCAGCTTATCAGCTAGCAGCTAGCTTATCAGCTAGTTTAGTCATTTACCAGGTCCACTCCACTTTGTTGCATTTTTTCAATCATTTCCAATTATAATTCAATTTTTTAAATGTTTTTTTATAAGATGGTTTTTGAATGTTACTAGAAATGATTAATTTTAGTAGTTTTAAAAATGATATAATCTGTATTATTAAATTTAATCCGATCAATGACTAGATTTGGATGTTAAGTTGAACCACATGTACATGGATATTTAAAAAAAAATTATTAAGTGGCGCAACTCTTAAAATTTGACACTGATTTCAACGTATCCGAAATCACATGCGCGCACGTGTATATATATATATATTGGCCAATGCTCCTTTTAATTCATAAGTTTTAAAGTAGGTTTTTATAGTTTAATATAAGTTTAAAAAAATCTAAATAATATTGAGTAAGGACTTATTTTAAAAATTTAAATAAACATTGAAATCTTGTTGAAAAGCTTAAAATTTTAGTAATCTATTTAAAAATGAAGAGGGTTCAACTTACATGTAAGTTACACCATTAAATAACTATTTTTTAGATAATACATCATCAAGGTATGCCAAAATTAACGTCATATATAATTTTAAAATATATAAAAATAAAAATAATTTGATTATCAAGATATTAGTGTTAAATTTTTATGAATTTTGACACAAATAATCACGATGATAAATAATTATAATTTAACAGTTGGATAACAAAAATTTACATTCAATTTAAAGGTATCCATAATGTAATACTTGGTGTAACTTATACTGATGTAAATTGAACCCTCCTATTTAAAAATTTAACAAAATTGTTAGTATTTATAAAGTAATGTAACCTTTAGGGTATGTTTGTGAGTTGAATTTTGGAGGGGAAGGGAGAGAAGGGAAGGGTTTATTGTGTTTGTGAGTTTAAGTATTTTACAAAGTATTTCCCTTCTCTCCCCCTCCATTCTCCTTTCAATCCTTTCATTTCCCTCCTCTCTAAACTCACAAACACACCCTTAATAAATATTCCTAAACTGTCTAGAGATTAATTATTCATATAACAACAAAGTGTCTGTTTGGTTTAACGTTTAAGCTTACCAAACTCAAGTTTGGATTTCCCAACGCAATTATTTCTAGCGTTGGAAACGTGAGTTTACCACATTCCAACGCTAAACCAAACATGCTTAAATATACAAAAACGCATGTAACACATTTTTTCTCTCTATCTCTCTCTATCACATCATCCATCACATTTTACATTTCTCTTTTTTTTTTATTTTTTATCTCTCGTCTCTCTTGTAAAAGTTATTTGTGGTACAAACAACATTTCTCAATTGTAATGCACCTGGGAATATGACATGGGATATGCCCAACACAAGGTTTTATTCTCGTTAACGAGGTCATCTAACGCCATGGAATATACTATGATACGTTGGACTAGGGATGACAATTGATAGGGTTTGGGTAGGGTACTATAGTATCCGTTCCCATACCCGCATTTTAAAAAAAATATCAGTACCTGAACCCATACTCGCGTGAGTAATGATTCTAATACCCGTACCCTTACCCGTTGGGTACTCAAGTACCCGTACCCGTACCCATTACCCGCATTTTTGTTAACTATAAAAATAATAAATTGATTAAAAATGAAAATTAATTAAAAAATAAATGAAAAATAATTCATAGATCATCCAAGTTTAACCTATAAAACAACTATGGTATGTGAAAGTGGATGAGAGATTAAAACAATGAGAGGGGAAATGGAAATTAGTTAATGTTTTGCTATTTTGTTGTATAGGATAAAATTATAACATTTAAATTAGTAATATATATTAATATTTTTGTGACTATAATATAAATTACATTAATTATATATATTATACAAGTGCGGGTATGGGTAGGGTAGGGTACCATAGTATCCGTACCCGTACTCGCACCCGTACCCATTAAAAAGTACGGGTAATTATCCATACACGAACCCAGACCCATTTAGTGAGTAATTACCCTATCCATTGTGGATAATTTTTACGGGTACCCACTGGGTCTGGGTCCAATTGACATCCCTACGTTGGACAGATGTTGGTAGTGGTTGAAACTATATGTGCGCACTCTTATAATAAAAAAGGGAAAAATATAAAGTCATACTTAACTTTTATTTTTTTTTCAAACCGGTAAAATTAAGTTTTAATTTATCCTAATTAATTATTTAATTCTTCTTATTATTTTAATATATCCTTTTATTAATATAAAATTAAATAATTAATATAGCTAATCTCATTATTTCAAGGATTTGTATTTTAAATATTAAAAACACGTAATAGAGTAATTTTTTTTAATTCTTAAATTCTATAAAAAATTCTAACAAATTTCAAGAATATCACAACGTGTTTTATTTTAATTTAGGATCTTTCTATTTTTAAATTTCTTTTTAATTATTGAGATTTTATTTTATATGATTTTAATATTTTTAACACAAACAAAATTTGAAGGGTTAAAATTAGGGATGTCAATTGGGTGGGATGGGTAGTACATTACTCATATCTATACCGATTAAAAATAACGGGTACCCATACAATAGCGGATATTTACGGGTATCAATTAA